>JAVQKC010108103.1:0-27067 GCA_036025475.1 Philypnodon macrostomus | reverse complement strand
GAATCACTGTACCAAGTTTCATTGCTCTCTGCCAACGTAAGTGTGTCCAGGGTCCCATAGGGGTCATAAACATGGGGGCGCTATAGAGGCATTCTTTATTTGACCTCTGTAATGTGCCTATGTACATTAAGTATACACTAGCCCAGTTCACACGTAGGATCAACGGACAGAGGTGATCCTACATATGAAAATAAAGTAATGGAAAGATGTGTACTCATTTGAAAATCTCTAAATTGATAAACCACTGGCAAGTATGAAGTGAAGAGAGATGTGGAGGAGAGGGAGGGCAGTGTAAACTTTGGGTTTGCCATGGTAATAAGGGGCAGGAGTTTGTGTGTTTGTGGACAGAAGACTTGGAGTGACCTTGTCAAATAAGATCCTCGATCGCCCTGTTGCTTCTTCATGTTGAGGAATGTAGACAAGGCATGTTATTGTTTCAGTCATTACATCTCACTATAGCAGATCCATGCTGAGAAATATTTATGTCAAAGTGCAAAGCTCAACTAGTTCCTCATATTTGGCTTCACAGGCTCATATTTCGGAAATGATTCGCTCATTCCGATGGATCGTTCCAACTGCTTTAAGGCTGAAAAATCAATGATGTGCAACAATTACGGTCTATGCACTGTGTCAGAAATGAACAACGGAAATGCAGTTAACAACCATATTTATTTTGGCATATTATATAATGTCATAAGCCGCTTGACAGTAACTTGACCTCTGGCCCCATGTCGCAACATACTGAGGTTGTCAGGTTTACATCTAGGGTGAGTCTGAGTGCACCATTAACCGGGGAATGCTCTTAAAACCAGATCATCATTTGAAGCACCAATTAGCCAAGGACACAACATCTTGAGTTTTAGTGTTCATAGATATGGGCATGTTTGTATTTTATTTCCACTTTCTGTTTTCGACTTTACCTCCCTTCACCCTTGCTCTCTCTCATTCATGCTTTCTCTTGGCTTTCCCTTCTTCTCAGCTACAGGGCTTTTGGCGCGGTCTGTCATCTTCAAACCGAGCATCGAGTTGCACTCTCTGGCAGGATGTAGGCTGGAAAGCACAAGGGCATGGAGTCTGTCCAAACACATTTATCTGCACATGCACAGTGGAGAACTCAATGAAATCAATACATTGTAACAGATTGCTATACAGCAACAGTATTTTACTGCAGTGTGGACTGTACATTACTGTAAAATACCACTGTAATACAGTGGATTATTTAATGTGCATTGAAATGTGGGAAAATATGATTATGATAAAATAGTAGTTAACTTAGGTGGTCAAATCTGACCAATAGCGAGAGATAGTGTAATTGATATGACAATAAAACTGTAAAATCAGCCTACAATAGTACTACACTAATGCTGGCAAACAACCAATAGATCTCTGGTATTTTTTACAGTGTACAGTTAATCAATTCAATATTTTAACATGCGAGTCAAAACCACAGTTTTTTCATGCAGATTTGGTTGCCATTTATTGAATCTTTAAGAGACACATTTTGCATTTTTTTCTCTTTTTGGAGTTTTTCCTGCAGTTTTGGAGAAACACAGACACAGGTTTGACCAAAACACCAGACCTGTATCAGTTAATCATTTTTGTCACTTGCCCCCGAGACTTCCCGGGACAGACTCTCATTCTTGCAAGGCTGTTTTTAGGTTTGTGTTTTGTAGAGATATGCAGGACAGGTAAAAGACCTCAGTCAACGCCATAAAAAAGAACAACCACATGCAAAAAAGCTTATGAAGCCATGATATCAGTTTTAAAAAGTTCCCTTGGGAGAGATAAGGCCCTTGAGGAAACTATCAGAAGATATCTCTGGCAGAATTAGCTGTATTTCTTCTGCTACATTTTGAAAGTCAAGCATGCACAGGGGCAGTCCTATACAAGCATGGTAAGAATGAGAGCTTTGTGGTCACACTACAACATAACCAGAATCATGTGTGTGGTTTTATGAAGTTTGAAAACCCATAATGATGGTGTATTAAATGATTGCAGCGCCATAAGGTTTGACGGCTGGAAGGAAGAGGTGGGAGGGGCATATAAATAGCCAGCTTTCTCCCATGAACTCCTCTGGCACTGTGAAATACACCAGGATTTTGCTCAATCTTCAGTGGCCCCTTCTTTTTCCAGTGTCGCTGTGTTCAAAGTTTGCAGGATTTTTCACATAACCATGGTGTACTTTAAAGGAAGAGGTGTTGAAGGTTACACGTCTAGATTAGCGTGTGCAATGTTTAGATGCCTAAGGTGTCATGCGTCAAAGCTTACAGGAAATTCACTCTCTGCCTTTGGCCCATACTCCAACGCCAGTTGATCTGATTTCACCATCATGCTGTTAATAATAATAATACATTCCATTTATATAGCGCTTTTCAAGACACCCAAAGCGCTTTACATATCTTTGTATTATTCATTCTCTCTACGGTCACACCTGATGGTGGTAAGCTACTATGTAGCCACAGCTGCCCTGGGGCACACTGACGGAAGCGTGGCTGCCAGTTTGCGCCTACGGCCCCTCCGACCACCACCGAACACCAATCACACGTTGGGTTGGGTCCTAACACATTCAGCCTCTTTGTCTGGTCGCACCGTTCACAGATTCACTTTAAGCCTGACCCTAAAAATGTCCCTGTTAAGCACAACTCTATCAACCTTTGGGGAATGATGCATTAATAGAAGCCTACATTTTCAGTGGCTGTTATCAAAATATAATTGTCATATCATGCACTCTTCAGTCAAGCCCTGTTATCACCACGAAACATGTACTGGTACAGTAGTTTACGTGCAGTTTGGTGGTGAGCCATTCTTTGTAGCCCCGGCTGTCCTAGGGCAGACTGACCGAGCCATACTGAGACTAAGGCCTTCCAGACCATCACTACATAATGTTACATACCTTGTTACCAACTGTTGGCTGGTACGCTCGGGGGTACCATTATTTTGGGACCACCAGTTCACATTATACTGAGATAGTCACACTGCATTTTCACTAATCCATGCCCAGTCAACCTGAGTTTGAATGAATGCACCTTGTCCTCTGAGCCTGTCTCGCACATGAAGCACACTCTGCCTCGTACTCGTTCACAGACAGACGTGTGAAGCTCCCTCACATTGTTCCTGAAAGATTCTGAATAGACGATGGATGTATCGACCAATCAGAGAGCTCCTGTCCCGTGGAAGCGTGTGATTGGTTAAACAGTTCCTTCCCTCACTCTAAAACAAAAACCCTTATAATAAACCCCACAGAGGACCTCAAAGTCTCATTTTCTCCTCAGACAACTTCTGTTAAACCGTACTATTGACCGGGTCATATAGGGCCAAAAATCAGGTAACACTTTTGAGAATTGAGGAATGAATCACACGCCTTTCAGAACATGTCTGTGGAGGCTGAACCTACAAAGAAAACATATATGTCGTGTGTTGTGCCGAGGATATTATTTTGGCTAAAGATTTGCTAATTGCGACCATTACAATTGTGATTAATTGACCTAACTGACTAACTCACCTGACCTTTAAACAAACGAGAGGGACCATAGAACTTCTCCCTTCCCTACACTTCTGGGTAGGCTACACACTTCCAGGGCCGGATTTACTGATTTCGGGGTTCACAGCGAACATGGGCAGGGGGCCCTCTGAATTTGGCTCTTTTTAAATCCTACCATAGATTTTCTTGATTGTCAGCCCACAGCCACCAGATGTCCCACCATACAGAGCTATTTTACCGAGACATGTTTATTTTAGGATTCATTTATGGGGCCCTAACCAGCAGCCTACTTTTGCCTCATGGTGGCGCCGCCTCTGCTCACTACATTGGCTGGTTTGAGTCTTTCTGATACAGTAAATACCTTTGCTGTAATTCACATATCTTCCACTAGATGTCGGTAAAGCCGCATTTGCCCCATTATCTTCACACACAGAGTTAGAGGTCTTTGGGTTTACCCTCTGAGATCTTGTCCGAGGAGTCAGCTCACTTCCTGTTTACCTTCAGCTGTTTCCTGTTTGATGATCCTTCCTGTACAGCCATTGTTCCTGGTTTAGATAATTGTGAATCTTTGGCCCACGGTTCATCCAGGCTTTCCCCTCAATGATAAAAAATCCTGATAAACCTGGGTTACGTCCTCATGTTGATAGAAGTGGACGCAGCTGCTCAGATAGACATAGCATTTTCAGGATTTGGCTTTTTGGCAGCAACGAGTGAAAAGATCTCAATATGTAGTTTTCTGGTCCAGTATTCACTTTAGTTTAGTTTGTAAATTAGATTATATTGAACTTTTGTTAATCCCAAAGGAAATTCATTGTGGTCAGCTGCTTCATACATCTATACAATACAAATATACCATTATATACCATTAAAATGAATCAACATACATGGATATCTCAGGACTAGATCAGTTCAGTGACAGTCTGTCCGGCGTGGAACGGATAAAACCAATGAAAAAAAATATGAAAATGTAACTTTATTGAACAAAAATTCAACGATTATTTACACAGAATTTCTTTCCAAATGCAACATAAACATAAAATATTCAGGTTTTAAAAAATACAAAATGTACAGTATTTGTTGTCTGTACAGTGGCAGCTACAGGTTCAGAAAAAGGCACTGGATTTTCACATAAACAAAATTAGGTCCAAAAATGATAAATGAACTGGTTAAGTGTTTGATTAGAGGCTGTATGAATGAACTGGCCTCAAAGGTGCCAAAAGTGCTCCTGCCTGCTCCTGCACTGTCAACAAACGCACCCAGAGAGGCCTTGTTGCCACCAACATTTACCCACATATCTGATTGGTGAAGATGTGTGCTCGGGCTGTGAGGGTGTCAAGGCTGTGTTTATAGGTACAGGTGATACTGAGCTCCATAAGTCAGCTTGTATTAGATCAATATTGGGTGTTTGATGTTGCAAAATGTAAAATGACATCATACAGGCCCTTTAAAGACATTGGACTATTCTAAAGGGCATTGCAGTGGTGAGATTAACCTGTGACAAATAACGCTCATGGAAAACATAATTTGCATCCACAAGATATGCCCGGGAGAATGACTTTATATCTTATCAATGTGCCAGGTGGAAAGATAGCCATGAGTGTCTCCGGCTTTATTACCGTTAACACATTGCTAACTTAAATAAATGTTGAAGCTTCGAAAAGACGGCCTGATCCTTTTTCCATAAGCCTTTGTCTGCTGTGGAGACAGTGTTGGAGGCATTTTTATGTGGCTCCTCTTTCAACTCGGTGTGTCGCTAACATCTGAAGCTAACTCTGACATTTAGATTTCAAAGGCCCCAGTCCAGAACAGATGACTCCAATCAGAAGCCAAGGGAGAAGTCATGAGGGGAAAGACTAGTTCCACTGATGATGTTAGATCATTGTTCAATTCAAATAAATAATGGGGTTATTGAAGTTATGTGAGCTTGTAAATATGGCTATATTAATATATATTTTTTGTGACCTAATATCTGGTTTAGACGTTGTTTAGTTTTTCAATCATTCATCTTATTCTGCGTTTCCCACTAGGGTGATGTGGGTGACCAGTGGTTAGCACTTGATTCTTGATTTTCCGGCCGGGCAGTTGGGGCCCTTCTGTGTGGGGTTTACATGTTCTCCCCGTGTCTGCGTAGGTTTCCTCCAGGCACTAAATACATGTACAATAGGTCCCCCTTGGGTCCAGAGATTCTGACTCTCAGCGGGACTTTCCTGGGTAAATAAAGGGAGCTCATCCTAACCCTATGGGCTTACACCCTGGACAACGGTGGGTTAGTCGCAGGGCTGGCATAGAAACATACACAGACCATTCAATCTCACATTCATTCACTAGGAGTATGTCTTTGTCAGGAGAGAAACCACAGTAACACGGGAAGGACATGCAGACACTCGGCCGAGGATCCACCCACGACCTATTACTAGTCTCAGACCTGGGTTAGTCCTGGTTTAGTCTCGGTTTAGGCCCATATTATGATGCATTAAATATGACCTAGTGTTGCTTTACTTTACCTCAGGCCAAATCCAATAGCCTTATAAGATTTCTACAGGGATACTTATAAGCACTAAAGGAAACACTGAAATACTTCAAGATCCCACACAATGACTCTGAACAATCTGAATACATTAGAATTCTAGCCCACACCACCTTCATTATCATTTTGTGTTCTGTTAATCACAGCCAGGTCGGCCCAGTAAAGCCTGGCTGCCGTTTACACTGCATCAGAAATCCACTTGGCCGAGTCCAATATTTTGTAAACATGTTTTAATAGGCCTTTTGAAACTGAGAAATCATCAGAGAAATGCTTGTGTCTGTTTGTGCCATCTGTACAGGCCGATACCGAAGTCAGTCAAAATGTATATATCTGCGCATCCCTATTGACAATGGCTTTTTGGTTTTCAATATGAAGTCTTTGGGAAATGTAGGGCAGCTTAATGTAAATATGAGGCTTAAATGAAATAATGGAAATGGCTTATAATGGAGAAATACAGTTCAAGAAGATAATACATGAAGTTAGCTTTTGCATTTCCTGGTTTGAAAATATGTGTTTGTAAGATGTAGCCTTGACGTCAGTGTCCCCAGAGAAATCATCTTTCACTCAGCCTGGTGAAAATAAGACAGTAGTATTAGTATACAGTAATATGCAGATAAAATGCGTTTTGTCAAAGTGGTTCTATTACAAACGTTGATGTCATAATCATATGAAGTCTTCCAGTTTGAAAAAGCATGTGCTTTGATGACCAATTACATGTTTTGGTATTTGGACATAACTGCTGCTGAAAGAAGACATTTCTTTTATTTCACAGCTGCATGTCGAGCCACATGGTGTAATAATCCCGCATTATGTAATTATCTGCAAAAATGTAATAATCTGCCAAAATGTAATAATCTGCCAAAATGTAATAATCATTCATTATGTAATAATCTGCCAAAATGTAATAATCTGCCAAAATGTTATAAAAAAATAATTTAACTGTGTAATAAAACCACATTTTATAATAAATTGGCACATTTGTGTGATTGGTGGTCGGAGGGGCCGTAGGCGCAAACTGGCAGCCACGCTTCCGTCAGTGTGCCCCACATAAGTAGCTTGCCATCATCAGGTGTGACTGTGGAGTGAATGAATACTTGTAAAGCGCTTTGGGTGTCTTGAAAAGCGCTATATAAATGGAAGTTATTATTATTATTATTATTATTATTATTATTATTATCTTTCTAGAATAAAATGAATCCCTGACCAACAATGCATTTTTCCCACAGAACTGCCACTCGCTAGATATTCCATCCAAGTTACTCTAAGGCAGATTAGTTACATCGGAGCTGACAGGACTACGTAATAAAGTGGCCAGTGAGTGCACAGTAATCGTGATTAACCCTGCATTTTTTTTAAACAATATCTATGCCTCATAACTTCACATTGCTTCAAGATCCTTCAAATATTGCACAATTATCAGCTTCATTTTGCAGTTGAAAATAATTTAAATTAAAATAGACTATATATTCTGACTATTGGAAATGGCAAAGGATGCTATACTCTTTATGGCGATACTTTGGATCATCATGTTTCTTTCTCAAAAACACATTTGTTGAGAACCTCTGGTACAATGCATAGGATTCCCCACAAGCAAAGAGTGTGTTAATTTGGCATAACGTTACCCAAATTCAGTCATTTTCTCCCGTTGTCCATACGTGTTAAAAAACAACGACACTACTGCCATACAGTATACATGTATATTCTCCACAAGAGTCCAGAAATTCCCTCATTGATTTGCCATTATGATTCTTTTCATTGACAAGTTTGTGCTTATTTTCACCAAAAAACGCTCTGTGCAAAATACAACAATACAGTAGCTTTGTCAAAGTAAGCTAACAGTTGGCAATGAAAAAAAAAATCATTCACAGTAATAAATCACCAAAAAGACAACATCAGGTTTGGCTTGCATAGCAAAGCAAAATAAAATAAGAGAGAAATGTACAAAATATATTTACACATTTTTCAAGTCCAGTCGTTTGATTCCGTAGTGATTTTTCTTCACCATCTCCACAGCAGTGAAAACACCATGTGACAGTAAATAGAAGCAGACATACTTGTATAACATACTCTTTTTGAAGAAGGGGATGAAAATACATTGTGATTGGTGTCTGTGTCTGTACATGGCATTTACAGCTTTGTCTCTCTGTCTCCGCTCGGTCCTCGCACCATCAGTCAGCGGCGGGGGACGGTACAGTAGCTCACGGCCATTATAAACAAGGAGTCTGTCCCAGAGCGGACAGCGAAGACCACCGGCGAAAACACTTCATCAAGACTCTACGAGAGACACAGTAAAACAACATGTAATGGATTGAAGGAGTGATCTCATTTTGGAGATAAACTGGGATTGATGGGACCTGATCACAGTGTTTAACCCTAAATACAGACGCATTATCTGTATACGCTTACAGACCCTGCTTAGTGGAACTATGCTCTTAGCTTGATTAAAATGCCTCCCTGGATTTCTTACTTTGTCCAGGTTTAAGTCCTAGAAGCATGTAGTCAATCAGTGAGAGCTAAACAACTAACAAACAAATCAGCCAGTAGCAGGCAAAAATAAAGATCTGGATAGCAAAATGATCTTTTTCTATACAAGGAAGGAGGAAATTCCCAAACTCTAACCCTATCCTGTGAGTCTTTCTCTACCCACACTGTGTGACACTTACAGTGCTCCCGTCTCTCTGTGCTGTTTGGTGAGAGGCCGTTGAGAGGTTGCTCTGAGGGTCTCTTGTGGGACCCTCGGCCCAGTGTGGTTCTGCCGGATGCACCCGTTCTGCCCCAAGACCCCATATGCTGCCGCTCCAGCGTAGACACCGTCACCATGCACTCGTCTGAGGGGTCCGGGGCCGCACTTGTCCACGAGCTGTTCAGACGGGACCCCGCAGTGTGCAGGGGCTTGGCAGCTGCTGTGGCAATAGTACAACACATTAATGTAGTGTTATGTGATTTTAAACAAGATATACTGATGAATAGTGGATGTAACTTACCATCTGTGTTAGCGTCCCAGCGTCTTGGCAGTGTCCCAACTTTCTCTGTGGGTTTGTGGCCGGAGACAGGCGCCCTCTGGTGGCTGAGACTCTGTGTGTTCTGTGCAGTGTGATCTGTCTGTCCAGAGCTGTCTACACGACTCTGCTGAGGGGCCTTACCTACAAAATAAATAAAAGTACTTGAAATCAAGATTCCAACAATTGTTCTGCTTCAACATTATTATTTAATTGGAAAGATTTTATTCCTAAAGTTACTAATAAAATGGATGCGCTCATAAATTTACCATAAAATGTCAATTAATTCTGTATATTTATCCAGTTAAAACACAAAACCAACTGATATGATCATTGCTGGGTTACAACCATGCGACCCAAAATCCGGATGGGAGCAGGAAATGCTAAACGCCGGTTCATAACACTGTGTGATGGATGAGAATATGTCTCAGAAACATTATATGGACCTGCACAAAGGAGTTACTTACTTGTCTAAGCTCCCCATAGACTTTCAATGAAGAAGAATAATCCTTGTCTGGTGCCAATTACTAAAATGGCTTTCTTTATGAATAGCTATTATCAATAAGCTTTTATTTTTCGATTAGTTATTACAGCCATACACCGCACAGAAGTTGGGCATTTAGACAGCTTTTATCACTGAGCGTCTACTTCCTGACCCCCATCTCCTGTTCGCAGCACTGGTGTGACGTCACCTGCAACCCAGCAATACTTTCAAATCAAAAATTATATTATTTCTAATTACATTTATGTATATAAAGCATTACGACAGCAAAAAGTAAACAAGGCCTACAATTCTTGCGGTTTGTCCCCAGAGCTCCATTTAACTTCAGATATTCTGGCACATTTTAATAAATCTGTGGATTTCTTTTCCAAAAGCAGCGCTCTTGAGTACCCTCCTACCAAGTAATAAAAATAAAGTTGGTGAACACATGGCTCAAAATCCCTCACAAAAATCTCCCCAGACGCGCCAAATATTAGTCTTTGCTTGAAAATTAACTTCACAAGTAATCCATCTATATTAGTCATTTCAGTCCTTTGCATTTGCTTTATTTTATAGAGATTCTACATTCCATGGTGTCGCTAAATGACTTATAGTGAATGAATGTATGCAATAATAGTAATAATAGTTATTCATAATATAATAAGAATATATATAAATTACTATTACGGTACTGTCTGTAGTCACAGCTGCTTCGAGTCAGACTGACAAAGAGCTAACTGCCCCCACATACCCCCTCAATCACACAAACACATGCCAACTCAACAGGCAAGGTTAGTGAAGTGTCTGGCTCAATGACAGCAGTGTGAACTGACTGCAGCACACTACTTCCACCCCCATTATCCAGAGTGTGCTCCACCTTCTGCCCAAAGTAAGTGGGATTGTGACTCCAGAATAAACAGTGGAAAATAAAGTGTGCTGAACAATACAATACAGTGTGTGCTGAAGAAAAAAACATATTGCGTTGGTATTCTGTGAGGACGTCTGCTTGGATTATCCCCACTCTTATTAAAAACAAAATAATTAGCTCACACTCGTAGCCTGCCAACTGAGCTACTTTGAAAATAAAAGACAAAAGACAACTTAAGGATTGTGACTTACTTTGAATCTCCATTTACTTGAACGGCATTTCTAACTGGGCCACAGCAGCATTACCCTTACTGTTAAAGTGTCTCAAAGTTTTACTTGTGTGTGCCTCTGAGACAATAAAATGATCATATTTGACAGCTGTGAAATGTTTGCATTGCTAATGTTTGTCAATATTTTTAGTTGGACTGACCTGAACATGCCCTGCCCATGGATTTAAAACTAATATTTTTAATACATGTATCAAATAATGATAGTCTAAAAACAGTCTGCCTCTGCTCCTGTGGGACAAGCCTTCAAACTAACTCTAAAGAAACTCGTTCAGACAAGAACCCTATTTATAAATGCATCAAATCTTACATTTCAGACGTGCCACTTTTAAGTAGAGGCCTGTTCCAGTCGAAAAGAGACATTATCAGTTTGATGCATATACAAGATGGCTTCAAGGGGCTTAACGAGCTGTCGGAACGTCTTGGGAGGAGTAAAAAAAGCCTTTGACTGGTGGAGAACAGTTTGAAAATATGCACAACTTTCCCTATCAACATAAACGGTGATTATAACCTTCAAGATATTTCTGTAATATCCAGTTGTATATGTAAGTGCTTGTGCGTAGGCTGGTTCAGTAGACTATTGTATGCCTTTGTGTGATAATGTGTGGCTGGAGGTGATGGTTCACACAGACAACAGACTGTTTTCTGCCCCAGTGGCTCAGGCCGATTGGCAGTCTCAGTGTTGATGTTGGACAAAGCTGCAAAAGCCCGGATTATGGTGAGACGAGACCAGTTTGAACATTCCAAATTAATTTTTGAGCAGTTCTTATTTACATGAGCTTGTATTTATCAATGTATTATGAAAATCCAACTGTTATGTAAAATACATGGTTAGTCTGATTGATCATATGATTTTCAAATTACATCAGTCCCAACACACTTCATTTTGACAATAATGTCGCTCCCATTTCTTTCAGGGGTCACCACATTAAACGTATGCCCTGCCTGATGTAACCAGACACAGGCACCGAGTTGGGGAATTGAACCCTTGACCGCTCACCCAAAGGCACATAAACTAATCACTATACTAACAAGAATCCAATATTTAAATTGACTTGGAGCAGATTAATGATTTCAATAGAATAGGAGTAAAAATGAGGACTGGCTGAATGGGCTAAATTTTCATGACAAATCAGAATTTTTAAAAGGGTTGCCTTGTCTGGCTGAGAGGGCACCTGCCAATGTCACCTCATTATACTGTTATAATGACAAACTGCATGTGCAAGAGAAATCGGTCGGGCAAAAAGGAAATCACAATTGTGCCAAATAGAATTATCCATCTACGACCAAATGCAAGAATGTATTTCGGATGCAGGTCTAATTATTTATCCTTGCTATGTATTATTGGAGATTTTTGGCGTTCCACAAACTCCTGTCTGCTGCAGCACCACCTTCACATTTTTAAACACAGGATCATGATTGTCTGAAAAGGACTTGAGGGTCACTGGTTGATACTGTCCCTAACCTCAGCAGATGTTGAGCCTACCTGTTCCGTTTGAGTTTTCCGTGCTGTGTCCGGGGGTGTACTCAAAGCCACACAGATTTTTTGACACTACGGCGTATCTCTCGTCCTCTTCCTCGTCTTCTTCAGATAGCAGGGTGGCTCCCATCTCCGACCCCAGCGTGCTGGAGAGGAAGTCCATGGGCGGGATTGTAGTGCTGGACACATTCGGACTGCTCTTCATGTGCCTAATGAATAGTGGGGAAATAAATACTGTATGTTATGATGACACAATAATGAAAACCAATCTAGTTCACAATCAGTTGAAGAGACGTGTATTAAAACACAAATGCAGAATCAGTGCATATTCAGAAAAGGTAAAGCGGATGCCTGAAATGATTTGGCTGATTACTTTTCCCAGAGCTGCTAACACAATGGATTTGTAATTGGACTGGATAAAGGATATCTGGATGGGCAGGGCTGTCAACAACGTGCCTGTTATCTCCCCCACAGCTGTCCTCCATGATGGCTTACATCCACCATAGAGCCACACGCGTGCATAATTACCAACTCTATTTACTGATGTCAGAACAGCGTGTTCGACTAAACCCGGTCATTACCCTCCAACACGTGTCGCCTCGGACTTGTCAAGTTCTCCAGTGCTCCGTCAAAGGTGTAATCAATGTGCTGGTTTTATCGGAGGCAAAGAAACACGCCAGCAGCACACGAGTTGGGGCCGACACATGTAAATACCGGCACTATAAGCTGCTCAAACATGGGCCATTGATATGCAAAAATGTAACTATCAACAAGAATATAATGAATAAAATTGCTGCCATTTTTCCCATGCTGTGAGGAAGGAATGTATTTGAACAAATGGTGATGCATAAACACAACTACCTGTGGTGCTGATGGATTTTCAGAAAAAGGATATGCTACTGATTACTAACCATATGTGGGATGCATAAATGAAATATTATTCATTATTAAATGGGAAAATGGCATTAACAGTTTGGCTTCTGTTTTTAACATATTAAAACCACTATCTTCAAGTACATGGCTAGCAAAGTCAAATAATGTTAATAGTTTAATTAAGCTCTCAAAGCTCACCACTGAATATAGATTATCAGGATAGTAGGACTGAGTGACTTTTCCTACCAAATAGCATTATGATACTCGTGAAGAGAATATTAATAGGCTTTTAATACAACTTCTCCTTTATATTGAATGTCAAATGCCATTCTTTTATTTATGAATACTTCAACGTGATCAAACCAAATATAAAATACTGTCCGAGTTCAGCTTGCTAGACATCGTATCTGACTGATGGTATGTGTACTATGTTGAAGTATAAAAGCCTGCCTAGCTGTTTATACACAAAATGAATGTATCTTCACTACAATCACCTCAATATTTTATGCAGAGTACTATTACCGTGGTGTTCTTTACTTACCATGCCTGCTTAGCGACCTCATACTGGTAAGCTCTCGTCAGCTCGTCTAAGTGTGCCTGTAAAATAGACTGCATTTCTTCATGGTGAGTTGAGCTGAGAGAAGAGGAGGAGGGCTGTTTGAATGGAGCGGCTGGAGATGAAGAGCGCCCTCTTAAAGGAGGAGTGGGACCGCGCTCCTCTTCCTCCTCATTGTTCAGAGTCTGGTGCCGATACGTCTGGATGGACATGGGTGGGGCCCAGCTGTTACTGTCGCAGCTGTGGAGAAATATGAACATTTCTTAACAATTAATTTGACATTTGATAGAGATGTGTTAAATGTAATGTAAGTGAAAGTACCACGCTGGTTAAATCATGATGCAGAAAGTAGATTTATGTTTTAATATGCATACTTGACTTGGCTCATTCCTAAATATGTTCTTTATAGGCTCACAGGTTGGAGAAATAAAGGGTGCACAATGTATTATAGCTTGTAGTGTTATCATTAGGTACAGCAAAAAATGACAGACTGTATCTTGGTTTCAGGCTTTGGTAGACCCTTAGTACAAATCAAGATCTATCCAATATATTGTTGGCATTGCGAGCTGTTGCCTTAGAAGAGATTTACCGTAGTTTATGCTGAAGACATTGATTTGAAGTAGTTTCCCTCTGCGTGTATATTATCTTAAACAAGAGCACCAATTTTGGCATCTACTACTGCCCAATGCTGTAATGCAGACCGTCTACCTTCTAAAGCCAATCATCAAAAGAGCTTTTTTCACTTCCGTTCTAGCAATGCTTGACAATTTCTTTGCCCACTTTTCTATATGCACTGTATGACTTGTTGGAAATGAGGCTTCACCGTCCCTTTGAAAATAATTCAGTGCAGTGTGTGGATGTACTCAGGCAGAAAACTTATTGTTACCCCTGTGATTGCATTTCTTTCTTTTTGTGCGTGTTTGTGTCAATGCCACGGAGGAAAATGATGAAATATGAATGCGTCTCACCCTCCTCCGTGGTTTTCCTGGGGGTAGTGGTCAAGGTCAACCTCAGTACCAGGGAGTGGGTGCATGGGTGGTGGAGGCAGAGGCATGTTAGCCCAACACGTCCCATTTGATTTAGAGCTCTTTGTTCCACCTTTTACCTTCTTCTTCTTCCCAACCTTTGCACCTGAGTGAACATAGAAATGGAGAGGAAATATTATATTGTGCACTTGAATGAAGGAAGTTCATTCACTAGACACTTTATTAGGTAGATTTATTTCCTGCATGTGAGCTTATATAACTCATCATATACATAGCATCAAGCCAGTGAATTTAGTCATGCACATATTCAATGACTTGACTTGTGGATGTTGGTGCCAGGTGGACCAGTCTGTGTTTTCCAGAAATGAAGGGATTTTGATCAGTTTTAAATGCCTTGGTGACTGGTTTAAGATCTTAAGAGTTTATCTAACCCCAGCTAAACTCATTACATCAACGTCTGCAAAAGATCATCTCTGAATGTAGAAAATGACCAAATATGAAACAGGTCGGCTACTGCAACAGAAGACCTAACTGGGTGCCACTTTAATAGGTACAAGCTCCACCAAATAAAATGGTCAGTGGGTATATACTGAAACCCATCTAATGCTGCCATCTTTACTTTGCAGAACCGATCCTACTCTGAACCTCATTATTTCCCCTTTTGTGTGCTGACAGTGAATGAGGACTTTTTTCCAGTGTTGACATTTCCCAAAAAGGCATCAAAATCTGAAGCAAGACCATTTAAATTGCCTCCATACAGCAGCAGCCCACTCTTACGCCACTTTATTTCTGGCAAGTCTGACATTTAGCACAGAAACCACGTTATTAAGGCCAGTTAATGACCTCTGATTTCTACTGATTCAAACAATAAGCTTGTCCTCTTCATGGTTTTTATGGAAATCTTTATGGCATTTAAGTTAATGGGCTTGAAAATTGGACAGGTCCTTTTGGGTAATGCTTGGCTGGTTTTCTCTGAATTCAGTGACACAATTTTGGGGTTCCTCAAGGATCTTTTTTAGGTCCAATTACTCTTTGAAAAAACATGCTTTCATTGGCAAGCATAATTATTAATATATGTATCCTCTGGTTATTCTTCTTAGGGCTGTGAGTAACTGAAGCATATCCACACAACTATTAGCCTTAGGCTGGGTATGCCCTGGACATTCCGCACCATTCATTGACACATTTATTCACTAAACGCAATTTAGAGTGACCAATTCTTTTTACAGACATGTGCTGTGTCTTTGTAGAAAACCCACACAAACACAGAGAGGACACTTCACAGCCCAATTGCCAAACCTATGACCTTGCTGTGAGGCAGAAGAGCTAGCCCTTCAGCCACTGTGCCTCAACCCAGTATATTAATCACTGTAATATTAGACTGGCTAAGCAATACTCAGTGATAATAATATACCATCTGGATGAAAAACAAAATAGAAATCTTGCTTGTCCAAAGCAATTTTTTTACTGTCCAACAAATAAACCCATATGACACATTTGGGCACCATTCAAGACAGTTTATCACAGATTTATTTTTCTCTTCACTTCAATGAACAATTAAATTCCAAAGCTTTTATTACAAGCTACTCTACTGTAACTGGTCTGTGTAAAAAGTCCAGATAACATGAAATTCAATGCTGTTGGAGTTTCATCCAATCAAAAAGCAGACATTACATTAGCACATTAAGCTTGCCTTAATGGTGTTTTATGAGCCTATAATCCTTTATTTGATCTTGGAATGAGAATATTTACAAGCCCTCTCTTTATTTTTTATTTGTGTAACCTCTGTCATATTGCTGATTATATTTGACATTGTTTATGTCATCTCTCTAGTTATAACAATTCATTTGATGATGAGAGATGAGATCAGCAAACAAATATTAAACCATTTTTGCAGCCAAGGTGAGACAAAAGTAGTAAAGAGTTGTGGATATATTCTCAATGTATACTACTTTAAAAACTCAAAACGCTCAGGGTTTTTCATGCCACCACTAATCAAAGTAAGCCAAAGAAATGCATCATGATTGCGTGACATTTCTGGGCTAGATGAGCTCCCAGGGTGAATTGTGACGAAGACAGGAGAGTAATTAAGAGCATTATCCTTAGGGTCTGTTTTCTCTGAATATGTAAATAATTTGGCTTCTTTTTGATTTGCTCTCATGACAGTTCAAATATTAACTCTGGGGTTTTCACATAAAATTGTCAGTTTATTTCATAATGTTTTTATCGTATTCCAGTGAGGTTGGACTCCACGGGGGGGGTTTGAACATGATCCAGTGAAATAGCAAACATCAGACAAAATACAAGCTTGTCTAGACTTTGGGAACAGGTTTTTATGCCATTTTACTTAGCGATGGTGCTTTTGACACGGATACGAAAAATAATCACATTTACAGGAAATTGGTTATATAAAAATACAATGTACAAATGTCATGACTCACTGTGTACAAAATAGGGCTGTTTATTTTGACTAATCTGACCTTGCTCTTGCAATCCAACAACTGCAATGCCTCTTATGATAGTACACACCAGCCCTCAATCCTCTTTTGTGGTTTTAAATGCTGGATACAGAAACCACAAACTAGACTCAAGACATGTGCAGCTTATTCCAAACACACATTGCAGGCACTGAATTAGCCTGTGTGTGTCACCTACCAGTGCCAGGGCGTCTGTCAGTAAGCGAGTAGCCTAGGTTTGCCATCTCCTGCTGGGCCTGCAGAGAAGCCTTCCAGCGGGGATCTGGCCGGTCCACTGCGAGCTCGTGGAAGCTATTGGACTGCAGTATCTGAGTGGTGGCGTAGGGGGTGGGCTGACCGCCTCGTGCTGGGCTACTGTAACCCGCCTTCCCCATAAAGTCGATACTGCTGTAGATGGCACCGTCGGACAGCATGGTGCCCGTTTTCTCCACGGACGGCAACACGTCTGAGACAAAAAAGAGTGTTGATGTGAAGCTAACGATCTTTAAGGTCATTAACACCCCCCACTGATTTGGCACTCTGTATGAGTTAAATACAAGGTTTGAAATGGGCTTGATATGAATGAAAGTGATTATCCACAGCCATAATTAGCGCGCAACATGCTGCGGAGACCTGGTGGTAGCATGTTAGTGTGAGGGATATTCAAACTGAGCTAACCTTCACGTCTATAGAAAAAGCCTGCAAATCGCAAGGGGTGCAGGGATCTTAAACATGCAAATACAGATACAAATTGTAAACAAATAACTTTAACATTTATAGCGTCCACAGGGCGTATGACAGGAAAGAAGTTACATGCATACACTTGGCTTGTCAGATCAAATTAGCAAACAAAAGCCCTTCAAGGCAGTTTTAATTTGTTAGCTTGTGTGCGCTGGTGATGCCCTGTCACTGTGATTCCCGAAGGATAAACGTCAAAACTGTCCCACCGGGCGTTGCTAAAAGTGGATTCACATCAAACACGACCTAATCACATTTCTTACCTCCGCGACCAAAGTTGCTGCCACCCTTTGGACTGCCTAATCCCCCATTGGCCGGGAGACTCGTGGAGGGCCAGGAATCAGCCAACCAGGGCAGGCCTTGGTCACCAGCTTTGAGCAAACCGGGCCTGCTGTGTGAAGATGTGAGCAGAAAGAAAAAAAGGGGAGAGGCAGTGGCATAGTTAAGAATAGAGTTTACCGGTTTCAATAAGGTCTGTCTAATACATTATTACAGGAATACATTTTATACCTATGTGATATAGTTTGCACAGCCGATCAAGGTGAGTTGTTTGTGTTTCCATGACAACACTGTAGTAAAGTCAGTACAAGAGCGCGTATGAAGATTTATACCACGGTGGCCATGGAGGGTCAAAATGCAAACAGACTCTAAAATTTGTATCTATTGAGTCAATATATTCAGCTGCCTCAAATGGGCAAATCCACCTTACCCCTGCATCAGATAGTAAACATACAAACTACAGCAGCCTTACAGAATCAAAACTTAAAGGACAGTTGTGTAAGAACATGATTAAAATCTCACTACACCAGCCTCAGAGGGTCAAAATTCAATTAATTTCAAAAGATTAGAGAATTTCTACATGCAACATTATGTACAGCAAAATATTCTACAGCTAAACTACTATTCTAATACAGTGGGCTATTCCAAGGATTTTTAAAACATATGGGGAATTTTCCCACCGCTGCATCAACAACAAATTGATGTGAAGACTCATTCAGCATATTCTCGCCTCTGGTGCACGTCCGACAATAAACAACACAGAAACATAAAATGGCAAGTCTATAAATCAGACCGGTGCCGTTCCCTGAGCAGCAGCACCTCTAACTCCCCCCGGAGGAACCAGGCAGGCCTAAACACACACTAAATCCACTTTAAAGCCTTAGCACAACACAAATTTACATTTTAAATTGAGAATCATGGACCGCCTCTGGCAGATCGGCTACACTCGTTCACCGGTCGCCATGGCAACAGGGACAGCAAAAAGCCCATTAGGTGGATTCAGGAAAGCTACAGCGTTATTTTGTCTAAGTGATATACAACAGTTGTGAAAACAGGCTTTGACCCAGGGAGGGCAAATTGACCGCAAAAAAGACAAGACACGGAGACAATTTAAAACAATTTTGTGTAGCAGTTGTTAATATGTGAAAATATGCACATGGTTCACACACATCATTCACATATGTTTATTTAATGTGTGACTAAACAACTGGGCCTGATTGCACCATGGGAATTGTTCACAGCTGACTCGGAGATGGCTCAAAGGTGTTTAAACAAGTGCTTTTTCCATATTCAAGCATATATTTACATACATATACGTAATCCATATAAATAACAATAAAAATGGAATAATATGGGTTTTTAAGAGGCAGAAATTAACTAGACATTAAAAAATATTATTACCTAAAACAGCAACATTTGTAGCTTTTGACCTTGCTGGCATAGTCTGGGTAGAAATAGTTTGATGTTTGCGCCCCATCGGTTGTTTGTGCTATGCATTTTTTATTTTTGAAATATTTCTAAGTCACCCATTACACAAATGCTCAAACTGACCCAAAGAGTGGCCAGATTTGTAACAACTTTTATTTTATCGTTACACTCAAAGCCACACTCAAACTCATAAAGACACCTTTCTCTTAATATCTTAACAACTACTCTGAATAAAGAGTAGCTTAAATTCTAGGTACTTCTCTGAGTAGTGTTCTGAGTAGTGTTTTTCTCTGAGTAGTGTTCTGAGTAGTGTTTTCTAGAGAAATAATTGACTTTTTTTTTTTGCTGGCAGCTAACATGTTTGTTTAGTGAAGGATACAGAAAGTGGACCTTCATTTTCACTCATAAAATGTACTTTTCCCTCGAGCTTTTTCAATGTGCTTTGATATTCAGTTGCTAAGCTTCATTTGAGGCTGAACATTTCACACGGACATCGAGTGTGGTCTCAAGGTCTAATACTTTGTTGTTGCCGTGCCGACATAAAAACCTCCCATCATATTTTTTTGAAAAGCGCACATTCATCACCTCTCTCTCCCCCACCCACGACCTCCAACTACTCTGGCAACCTCGGACAAACCCAAAGAAAGCCCTGTGGATAAAAAGTGGCCTACCTGCGTTAATTGCTACAGCAGTCACTTGGAAAAAGAGTGATTAATGATTTCATCAAGTATAGATCGGTGCAAATCATCGGCCGGTATGAGTAAGCAGGAGGGATATGGGGGCACGTATGCAAATTTCCATTCATCACTGCAGAGCTATTCAATGTTGGTAATACAATGAGCTCTTGTCACTAAGAAGGCAGTGTGAGTGCAGAGCTAAAATGTCAGTGGGGAAGCTGGAGGTGTGTGTGTGTGTGTTTTTTCCATAAGGCAATTTGAATTCTTACCTTCCATTTCTGATCAAGCCTCGGTCTCTTTGGAACGTCACTGTGGTTTGTTGGAGAAATAAGCAAAGACATTAAAAAAACATAGGTATTTTTTCAACTGTATACATGGCTGATATATTATGGTATGGCTGCTATTTGAATGCTAATGCAAAGATGTACTAACCTGCACGTGTGAAGGTGAAGGACTGGACTGCAATTCAAAAAAGACAGCACTGAATTAATGAATAGAAATAGAGGAAGGCACACTGCATAGCTACACTTAATATGGACATATTTATGTGATCTATTTAATATGATTTTTTACTGAAAGCCACATTATATGTATTGATAGGACCGGAATCAATAGACAACATGTTATCTGGTTAAACACAAAATGATCTAGACACAGATTAATCAAGGTACACATTGGAGGCAGAATCAAACAGTTAATTTATGGGCTATGCTGTCATTCCCTGTACTGCAGTATTTTAAACAATAAAAGGAGATACTACACTGACAAAATATAAAATGTTGCTTTTCTTACAAATTGTGCAGTAATCATTCACATGAAGTAGATCAGTCTAACTAAATACAGCAAATACAAACTGCTTTGAAAACCTTGCAAATAATACGTTATAGTAAGTTATAGTTCCTAAAAGGTACATATCCGATATCAAATTAATAATAGTTTACTGTGTTAGCTTCAGTGCAGTGTCTGATACAGGTATGCTGAGCTCATTGTTCCCTCAAGTATAAACAAGCTCCATGTTTATGTTTGCTACTTCTTAATTTGCCACATTTATTCCCAACTGAAAATGCAATGTTTTGGAATTAAACTCTTCAATTTGTTGAGGGAAGGGATCAGAGCAGCGCCACTCACTCAATCATGTAAATCCCCATTGAATTAGAAAATCACTGCAGTTTCCTCCTAAGTCACAACAGTAGAAGATGCACTATACATCATGATAATGACACTCTGCTTTTATCCCTGACTCACAGAGGAATAAAAAATATTTATTTTATAGCTAAAGTTTGCAGTGCCTGGTGCTAATGTGCAACCCCACCTGACATGGTCCCATAATAGAGGGGGATGTTAAATTACTTATCTCTCGTGAACGTATTTGAGCCGAGGTGCTCGGCTGATAGAACCAGGCTCGGTTGATGCACATCAGTGAACAGTGAATTAAAGTAAATAGGGCCAATTTCCTTCTTGAGCAAAATATATTTCCTTTGTTCTGCATTTTAGCCAGCCAAATGGAGTCACATCCGCAGCAACATCAGTTTTCATTGGAGAGGCAGACCTATTGTGCTTAGAGATTCTGTGTTGGTGCAGAACCATGTAAATTGATATTTTTTTTTTCTTTACCTGCATAGTTGCTGAGCCCCTTCCTCTTTTTTCTCCTCCAGTAAAGCCATGCGCTGAAGCCCATTAGGACGATCCAGCAGGCCCCTCCCAGTCCGGCGATGAAGGCGGGCTGCTTCACCACGTCTGAGATGCTATTGTTGCCCTCCGATCCAGTCATTACATCTCGTAATTCTGCACCTGGGGGCACCATAAAAACACAAGCAGACAAATAAAAATAAATGGATTTTAGCATATAAAGGGCCACACATGAGAACTAACTGTTTATAGCATTTATTATGCATGGGGATATAGAAGCAAAAAACGTCTTAAAAATCTTCTTTGTATGGACTAAATTCTATGCATGTATAGTCGAGTCAGGAATGCTTACACTACTATCTTCTCACATTAAAGATGACAAAGCAAAATATGACTATTATAACTGACAGAAAGAAAGAAAATGAACAATGTAATCAATACCTTTGTATTTTTTCTGTTTGTGTAATAGGCTAATAAGTGCATATAGCCTACACAGCTGTGGTTGTGGTTATACATAATCCCAAACATGACAGGAGGTCGAGTGCGGTTAAAAAAGGTATTGTGCATCCAATATGTAGGCAGAGTTAATCAATTCAGCACTGCACTTATCAACTTGAGCTGCTAGACACAAGATTGACAGAGCAGCTCTGACAGAGTTTGATTTTCTGTTGCGGTTACTGTGCTGTGAAATTAGATTCACAGTCTCCAGCAGGAAGGACCCCCTCCCCATCATTAAGCTTTCGGTCCGAGGCCCTGTGTTTCCCTGTTGCCTCATGTGGTAAGGCTGTTATTAAATATCAGTCAAAAGTCGCACGTGAAGAGCATCTGGCCTGGGCCCGTCATATTGATTCTGGGCTTATATGATTTGAGCATCCTTTAGGTGTTTGATAAGATGTGATAGGCCGATAAGCTCCCTGCAAAAACACTGTCTACTTTGTTAGTGCCAGGTGCCCACATATTGAAGGGGATTATTGATATGGCTAACAGTACTTGGTGCTGTGTTACCAGACACTACACTTAATGAACTGCTATTGATTTCTCTGTGGACGTCTGTGTTGTAATGTGCAATCTTCTATCTTCAAGTGCAATAAATTGATAAATCATTTTTCCAGACCCCCCAATGTGCCATGAAAGTCCTAGGACCAAGCATTATTAGGTCATTTTATTTGGCTCCTGGTTTGGCCAGTGTGAGTGGATTACATGTTGGTTTACAATATGCTATGCTATGCTACCCTAGGCTAGGCTATGTTATGTTATGTTGTAAACTACAATGTTTTTTAATAGAGATTTTGGGGAACCATGTTTATGACTTAGAGCTCAGCAGTCATGCCTTTCTGACTGGCACTATAGATTGCCTTGTAATGTGCAATTTTCTTCAAGTATAAACCATTTTCTGGTCCCTATTACTAAGGTTATTAAAATATGAATCCAGGCAAGACTGTGCTATGCTGTCATGTACTATGCTATGCTATGTTATGTTAATGCCAAAGTAGAAATTTCAGGGTAACCCCTATATATAACTAAGTTTTGTGGCTATAGATGCTAGGCTATGCATTCCTATATAATGCACAATGCATAGGCTCTGTGTTAGACTATGCTGCCTTGTAATGTGCAATCTTCTTTCTTCAAGTACAATAAATTGATAAATCATTTTTCTAGACCCCTGCTGTGCAACCGGAGTCCTGGGACCACCATTATTAGGTCATTTCATTTGACTCCAGTTTGGCGAGAGTGAGTAGATTACCCAGGATGATGAGTTGGGGTTTGCTCTTGACCCCCACCCCGGCGCTGGTCCCTGCTGCCACCTCCACGCGGTACTGCACTCCTGTCTGCAGACCCCCAACAACTACTGAACGGATGGTTGCGTCTACGCTTTTATTGACATGAAAACGCGTTTCATTGGCCAAACACCAGATCTGACAAAGACAGGGAAAAGACAGAATCCATGAGTTTAGATTGCATACTGCTCAAATATGAAGTGTGTAGATGCGCACCTTGTACTCTTGTATGATACCGTTCTGTTCGTCCGAAGGAGGGGGGTCCCAGGACACGCTGATTGATGTACTATTATGGTTTCCCACTGTCAACACTACCACTTGCTGGGGAGGTGCACTGGGAGCTGAAAGGAAGCAGGGCATATATTAAAGAAATGGCATATCATTTTTCAACAAAAGGGTGCAATTTTTTTTAAATAAATCATTTGTCTCACTGAAGTTCATTCATACTTCCATAGCCAGGACAGCAGATGGCTACTAAAGT
Organism: Philypnodon macrostomus; assembly: GCA_036025475.1. Classification (NCBI taxonomy): domain Eukaryota; kingdom Metazoa; phylum Chordata; class Actinopteri; order Gobiiformes; family Eleotridae; genus Philypnodon; species Philypnodon macrostomus. Next base: position 3,064 of record JAVQKC010108103.1, on the reverse strand, counting down.
ACTCCATCTCCATTTGATATCTTATCAGTAAAGCATTTGTCTAAACCAGGATGCATCTGCAACCACGGCTGTGTTATTCCTCCATTTAGATGATCATTTACACATTCCATTATATTGCTGGCGTGATAAGTTATACAGATGAAGTCCAAACTGTGCTTAAACTAATTGTACTTTTATTATATGTTCCAAATAAACCAGTAAGTCTGATAACTCTAGGATTTCTTGTCGAAAAATCACCTCTGTAATGAATCAGTGCCATTATGACCACACGCACATGCTTCCAAAGTAGCACTATTCAATCCTGCATATCTTATCTCAATGAAAATGGTCAATCTTCTCGTCCTATAATGAGGGCTCGGAGATGGTTTTCAAACACAAATGGGCTGCTTTGGCACACATGGACAAAATTCCAGCTCTCTAATGGGCCATTTTTAAATGCACCAAACTGGCCCAATAACCTAAATGAACGAATCACATTTCTGCACAAGGCAAAACAAAATGCCTAAGCAAGTGAGGAGAATTGTTATCTCTCACTGAATGGACTACACAACCATTTCCAAGCACATAATCCACGCCATTCCCATTAAAACTATAATAATGTTGTGAGTAAATGGATGAAATAACTTCTCTGAACTCTATTAAAATGCAACAAAACAATGCTATCTGTGGGAGATCTGCATAGTGAGTGCAGAGCAGCTGGGCCATGATGGAACTGTCTTGTTTGCCACTTGGCGAGACAAAAACAACATGGTTGGTGTGACTTGGATTTCCCAGAAGGGTTTGGTTGCTCTAAATGGCTGGAAAGAGATGCATTGAACATGTGCATAGTGTCTCATTAAGAAAACAACAAGCCAGGAACATAGAGGCCGTGTTCAGACAAAGCAAGCCAGGTTATACGCAGAGCATGGCTAAGAAAAACTGGAACACCACAATCTAACCAGCTCAGTTTTGTGTGTTGAATTTAAGTTAACTGGAATTTGAGCAATGCATTGGCTCAGTCACACACTGTTAAACAGACAGTGCCCCAACCTGGACTTGAACCTGAAACATTCTAGTTTCAGGGTAAATGCTCTAACTTTTGAACCACAAAATCCACAGTCCAGAGATTAGAAATATCTTGTTAGATGATGTCTTGTAACTGGGGTTCAGGTTCATTAACGTACCATACTGCGCTTACATTACGACTTCTTCAAAACACAGTGATTTTTTGAGCAATTCTGTTAAAAATCTAAACACCAACCAACAAAAACAGATAAAGTCGACTTAATCATTACCTTGGTTGTGAAAAAGTAACCACAAAAAGTTTTCCGGGTAAAGTTAACCCAGAACAGTAAATATTAGCAGTGTAAGTGACATTGAACCATACAGTGAATAGGACATAATGTATCCAATGATAAATGTTGGTGGGAAATGGAGGACAGGTTTGCTGCCGTTTTGATTTCAGTTGTGCTGTTTCAGCAGACCGATGGGGCTTGTCCACTCTGTTAAAGGTTTACATTAGGGGAAGACAGGAACCATTAAGCATACTTCTGCTATTTCCATATGTAAAACCATCCCCAAGGATAAATAATGACTGCATTACCAGTAATGACTCAGGATAACATTACGACAAATGGTCACCGCATCACAACAAGTCAGGACTTTCATGATACTGAGGGCGACTGTGGTGGAAACAACAAAAGATAATGTAATACAATTACTCCTTTTAGTGTTGAAAAGAACTCACACAAATCACACAGGGCACATCCAATACATAGGATTTTATGTTGTAATAGGACAGTGCTGTTTTGGAAGCGTTGCATATCTGAACTGCAGGGCATTCCATTCTTTTTGACCATATTATGATGACAGCAGCATCACACAGCTTCCTGCTTTTGTCCATTTTCTATCACAGACAAGCCCTGGCCCGAGTTATGAGAGCCATTAATCAACGTCGGTATCTCCTCATCCGTCCACGGCTCGACGCGATGAAAAACATCAGTTGTTTTGACCCGGTGAACCCTCGAGACACCCTCTGCTTCAGTCTCCACCATTCACAAACAGGCTTTGATGGAGCATGGAGGTGCTGGAAATCTGCCGTCCAGCACATTTGCAGACCCTGGAGTCCTGATAGATCAAACCAATTATTGCTCTACCGTGAAGCCTTATTTCCACTATCTCAGGATCTAAGCATGTATTGAGAGCACCACAACCCCACCCAAAAAGACCTACAGTGGGCCTCAATGGTCAGTATAATTGGGCAATGTGGTGAGGCTCCTTTTTATCCTCGCATTGGAGGGAAGATGCCACGTTGTGTTGCCTCCATCAGATGTCTGTGATGCTGCGGATTAGTCTTTTTCAATTGACTTCAGTCAATTGTTTTATTTTGATCTGTATTTGTGGCTGAGCTTCACACACAGTTATACTCTCATTATCTGAAGCCCTTTGTAAGGTTGGTGGAGCTATTGTTTTAAAGACAGACATTTAAAGAATAATACATCTTGTTGTTTGTGCAACAAGAGTTAAGAAAAATGCTCAAGCGATATCAAGGAGGAAATAATTGTTGCCACATTAGGGCTGACAAAATATTTCACTTAATTAGCACTGTTATTATCTTCTTTTCTGTATGACAAATTTAGAGCCCCAAATGTTTTAGACTGCAGAAAAAAAGCCAAAAGAAACTAATTCTTTTATAAGAAAAGTGTGTGAATTATTATCATTGTTAGCCTTTTTATTATGGCACTGTTCTGATAAATGCTATATGTTTTAAACATTTTAAACTACAAAAATGCACTGTTCCACACTTTGCACAACTTATTTCAAAAGCATGTGGATAGCTTTTGGGGACTTTATTGGGTAATTATTCTAGGCCTACCTAACACCTAACAAAAATATGTCTGATAATTGCAATCTCTTACAGAATTGACTGTAAGAAATTGAATGAGCTAACTAGGCCTGTGCTGTCGTCCCCGACAGCAAGGTGTATATCGGCGAAACGGCCCCATACGTCTGCCCCATACGTCTGCTACAACTGTCACCAAAGGGCACCTTAATCAGACATTGTGTGATTTCTAAGGGTTTTAAT
>JAVQKC010108077.1:0-17433 GCA_036025475.1 Philypnodon macrostomus | reverse complement strand
CATTGCTCTCTGCCAAAGTAAGTGTGTCCAGGGTCCCATAGGGGTCATAAACATGGGGGCGCTATAGAGGCATTCTTTATTTGACCTCTGTAATGTGCCTATGTACATTAACTATACACAAGCCCGGATCACTGTTCCAAAATTCATGTAGTTTTGTTTATGTTCAGCAGGATTATTGGCTCAATTAAAGTGCTTCAGGGCAATAATTAGTTAATGAACCAATTATTATTCATGTAATAATTGATTCAGTCAAATAGATTACTTAATTAATATTCATTGTAGAAGTACCAAACTCAATCCAGTTCTGCATCTTTATGATATGTAGCTGTGTATAGAACTTGAAGCCGGCAATTCGTTTTTGAGTTATCGCGTTTATACGTGGGATCTGAGGAGGTGGACCAAAGTGATTCCGTAATATATCGTTGTTTTGCTGATATAATGACTGAACCAAAACTGCAAAGCCACATTGTAATTACGCATGAAAAAGGCAAAAGTTTTACCAAAATGAAAACAGGCATTGTACAAAATCAGCACATCAGCAGCTGGTAAAATGATAATTGACTAAATCCAGCGGTAATACAGGAAAAAGAACTTATATGATGAATATACAAATATAGCCAAGACCCTTGCTGACTAATTGCAATCACATAAAAACCGGCATGACTCACTTAGGGAAATCACAGGTCATTGTCTCAAGTGATTAATCTCTCAGAGTCTGTCCTTCAGCACTTTGACCGGCAGAGAGTGTACTCCTTATATAAAGTCTACATTATATGCTGCAGTCCCCACAGGGCTATGCAAGTATCTTTTTAGTAAACAATAGGTGTGTGTGCTTTTAGGTAACAGTTGAATTAAGCAGAGCACAATGTATGTAGGTGAGATCAAAGTGCCACAAACAATATATAAATACAACATTGCAAAAACAAAGCATTAAAAAATATGTAATTGCCAATATTTTAATGAATAAGCAGTTGATGGATACTGAACACAAATGTTGACAAATTGGTATTAATTGACATAAGGTTATAACTCAGAAATTAAACAGAAATAAACTTACTAATGCTCAAATAATGCTTAATAGCGTGAGTTATTCTAAAGTGTTACCAACAAATCTATATAAATAAGATGGTTTAGGCAAATGGCAACTGACAAACTACATGTTAGTGCTGCCAATGAGAAAAAAAAAGGCTCAATACATAACACAGTCAATAGTCACACACTGGTCAAGTTACTGGTCCAATGGGTAGATTTATCCAGTTTGAGAAAAATGTGTCAGTCCTTAAGTGACACATTACATCTTGAGACAGTTACCTCATATCTGACTGTCTGAGATCCTAATCCCATGGACGTCTGCCATGGCTTGGATTTGTAAACCAAAACATGATTAACAGAGGAGTAACGTTCGCATGAATGTGATGCGGTATGCAGAAGCTATATGTGAATAAGGTGAAAATTATAGAAAAGAGAAAACAATTATGGAAATAAGGACACCAGCTCAAATAACAGTAAAAAGTAAAAAGTGAAAAAAATACTAGCCGGGTAAATCTAAAATCTTTCATACATTCAGAGAAGGTGTGTGAAGTGTCTTGCCCAAGGACCAAATAGAAGTATGAATGAATTTGAGTGAGGATCAAACTACCACATTTTCAAAAAGTGGATGACCTGGTCTACCACCTGAGCCACTGCAGCTCCTGCATGGCAATCATATGAATAAAAAGTAATAACACTGCATGAATAGCAGGAACAAATATTAACATGTTCTCGTCTGGTGTAGAGCCATATCCATTTCCAGTTGAATGTATGAAAATGTGTGTAAAACATAGTGTGAAATTGCTGAATTAATCTGACATGTGCAGGAAATGCCTATGACAAGATGTCCTCATGTAGAACTATTCCCACGTGAGCAGGGATTAACAATGTTCACCATAATCATTAAGACCATTATGGACACAGATTGGCCCCTTATCTACATCATCTTAATATCTTTATAGTATATTCTTAACCACGATCATGCATTAGAGAGTGAAGGCATTGACTACTTTAGCCTACATCATTTATTCACAATCCTTTGTCCTCATTGTCCATTCTCTTACAGGGGCCGCTTATGAGACACATTAATATTTTAAATGTTGCCCCATTGGAGCTGGGAATGAGTGCTCATTTTCAGATGACACAGGTCCAGTAATAAGAGATGTCCCCCTGTTCTCTGAAGGTCAAGGCCTGCTTCATATGCAAACCACAAGTAATGATGAGTGTTAAGCTCAATTTAACTTTGCTTATGACGAGGTTCAAATAACTCTGACAATATTCTCTGTAGTACAAATGCAATACTAATTGTTTTAGGCATGCTATATTAAATCTATGCATTTGATTTAAACTGTGTGTGCCATGCTATGCCCACTGCATCTCTGACCACCGCCAACAGCTTTGATAGAAGTGTAGTGGGGGAAGTGTCATGCCTAAGGACACAACAACAGTACATTGATTGGAGAAGAAATTGAACCAACAAACCTTCTTCTCTAAGCCACTGCTGCCTAATATATCTCCTTTTTCAGTTTACAAAATGCTAAATAACATTGCTAATAATAATAATAATTGCTAATAAACACATGCACAGTACTGTAGTTTTGACTATCTGCATGATCTGTTGTTACCACTTATTTTCCACTCACTCAGACACAGTAGAGCATTTCTTGTTGTACAATTTTCTATCCGAGTCAAACTAATAAATATGTATTTTGTGGTCTCTGTTGGCCAGGGCTCAGTGCCTGCAGATATGGGAGTTGAGCTGGTTTGCTGACAAGTGTGACAGGTTTAGTGCTGGAGGATTGTCAGATGTCTCTCTCTAGCCAAATATTCTCTTCAGTATCTTTTGCAGATTTCCCTTGAGCTACACGCTGGTGCTCCATGCAAAGGGAGCTCCAGCGAGGTGACATGTGTAAACAAACACAGAAAATGATTGTAATTATGCTTTCCAGAAGTGTACATCCATTTATAGCTTTGTGTTCCAACTGTCAACTTCTCAGTCACATGTCAAAGGTCTTGTACCCGTTTCATTGTGACACATTGTTGCTGTGTTTTTGAATTGAGTTTACGTGGGTGGCTTGCACTGGCTTTCTGCCACTGAGAGCTGGATGGGGCCACACTGTTACAGATATGGCAGCAATACATTGAGCTTAAAAAATAGACTTTCATTGTAGTCAGTGGTGCAGTGCAGCACATTGAACCTTGGGAGTGTACATTAAGACTGGTTTTAGAAAGTACTTTGTTGATACACATACCATCTACTGGTTCTTTATAATATAAAGTAGGATAGGCCAGACCTATTAACTATCTTAGCATGAGTTTGATGGGGTTCTGGTACCTCTTTTGTTGAACTGATTACCAGTTGCATTGGCTCTGAAGCAGTAAGAATTGTCTATTCAATTGCCTTCAGGAATAGTTGAATGTCCATTTGGTAGACCAACTTGAAGCAACAAGGACCAGATTGTATTGAATCAAAAAAAGAACATAGGGTTCAACCATAAGTGGGCATCAAGGCTTGCATTAGAAGGCAGCCATTACTCAATGGAGGTGCAGGCTTTTTGAACAATGGAAAGCATCTATGTGCACATTGTTTGCAGTATGGTGGGGCACATCAAGGTGGACAGCCATACCTACGTTTTTGACCATTAAAAACATGTTGATGCAAATTGTGACAACCCCATTAATGTATTTCTATTGGTTTGGATCTATGCTGCTGCTTCTCCTTCTCTATTTTAATAAATATCCAATAATGTTTTACTTTTATCTATGTGTGGCCTCTCTATTTGTTGTGGCCCCTTGTGTCATGGCTGTAACAAAATGTATTGCATTATTAAAATACACCTAACAATATAAAAATACACCGTGTGAGCTGTGGTTGAGTGTAGTTGGGAGGATTAACCCGGGATTCACAATGGGGCTATACTGCTGTGTCCCATGGCTCACTATAGTGGGGCTTTATAGTGTCAAGGTTTAGCTGTAAATATGTCAATCTAGCACAAAAACTCAGTATATGGTGATCATCCTGATATTAATAATTCCATCACATTTTTTTGTGATCTTTATTGCTTGGTGCTTTATACGATACGTGGGTCAGCCTCAAAAGGGGAATCCCTGCTTCAGATCATACAAGTCACACAAAAACACTGCTCCAGTCACAAATAACCATCTAATTACTTACTATACTATCTCAGGTGACACAGTAGAGATTCAGTATTCCTGTCCCTATAAACAAATACAAATGTGTTTTAATGCTAGTAATCAATTTTGGTTATATGGTTAAGTCAATGTTTTTATGAGTTGCACGACACACACACAACGTATTTTCCACACTATAGGACGCACTGGATTATAAGGCGCACTGTCAATGAATGGTCTATTTTTGAACTTTTTTCATATATAAGGCGCACCGGACCATAAGGCGCATAAAGCGAAACAAAACAGTCAGACAGGTCTGTCAGTCAAACTTTATTAAACGCGTTCACAATAACTCTCAACATTGTTCAAACGTTAATGGGCGTATTCACAATAACTTTCAACCTCGTTCAGTTGTAACACGTAAAAATTATATGGGGTCATATATAAACACTAATAATAATAAACTACTAATATTACGGTGAAGCATAGTACCGGTATGTATTACTCCGCGATGCTCCTGACTCCTGGAGCTTTGTAGTTTAACGAACCTTGAGCGCCATGTGACACAAAATCGCTTGGAGGTCAGTAAGCACAACCAGAATTAATCCATATATAAGGCGTTCCGGATTATAAGGCGCACTGTTGGTTTTTGAGAAAATGAAAGGCTTTTAAGTGCGCCTTATAATGCGGAAAATACGGTACATTTTGTCACCCTGAAGTTAGACTATTCAAATTGTCTTTTTTTTTTCTCTGGCTGTTTCCAAACCTAAATACTAGAAATGTCCCCTTTACAACAACAGATTAACATTGTCCATCTTTAGAGGCCGATACCGATGTTGAGCCAATATATGTGGGTTAAACTTTTATTTAAGGTTAAACCAATAACCAGACTAACAATAATTTTAAATAATCAGATTTAGCAACATGTTTGAGGTGAGATTTGAATATCTTAATATGTAATTGCACGAACGAAATGTATGTTGGTTAGGTAGTTACCAGTAGTTTATGGAAGCAAGCTAGATCCTAAAATCTGGCCTGTGCCTGATAAAACTCAGAAAATATAATGATAGCACACAAATTAAATGATTGGTTAAGCTTCAATGTATCAATCAAGCTAGGTATAAAACAGCATCTAAATAGGCTTAAACCCAGAAATCCAAATGGTCTGCTCATACATATGCTGTAGTTATCAGTAGTTTAGCTAGAAATGTCCCAAAGTCTGAGCCTGTTCCAATAATATGGAATCGCATAGTGAAACTCGCTCATATGATAAAAGGTATCCGCTGAAGTGGCCCAACATAGACTAGACAACACAAAGTGACTGCTCTTGTGTATAAAGCCTGTCTTGTATGTTTTGCCTTTGTGTGACCGTCTCTGTTCCCACATCTCTCCAGCTCCATATCAAAGGGCCTGGAGTCGTCACCTCCATCTGAAGCAGCTCGCACCTCACACACTTAACTCTGAAACGATAGGGCCGTAAACAGGCACAGGCCCACTGACAGCAGACTGCGTGGCTGGCCTTAAAGGGGTAGGCACAGACAGATAATCCAAACCAAAGTGCATATGAAGAGAGCTAACAGCAAGATGGATGTTTAAGGCCAGACACTACAGGCGAATAGAGAATTTAGATACCGATTATTGGCATACATAGGAAAATGTTATGTTCAATTTATAAAAAATCCAATCTCAGTAATGGATGCTTCACCTAGTTTGCATAAGAAATGCATGGGTTGTTTCAGAGTGAATTGTGGAGTTTGCATGTTAGCCCCTTACTGACTCTTACTAACAACATGCAAAAGAGATTCTTCTCTGTGGTGACTATCCTGGTAAATGAAGGTAAATGGTCATTTTTTTACCATCATTGGGTTTTTTAGGAGTAAAGTGCCCAATAAATCGGCATAGGAAGAACATATCAACAAAGCCTCCTGAAGGACATTCAAAATATTGCTTGGATGTTAATTGAAGTCCGAGAAGACAGTGACATTGGCTGACATAATAAGGAAACAAACTAATCTGGCATCTTTTAATAGGAGCAAACTGGCAAAAAAGTATTTTATCTAGTCTAGTCTAGACACTTACTGTTGTCCATATATTTGAGTTAACTTTAGTATGCAGTGGGATGATCTCCTAAACCCTTATTATGCAAGCCCCCAAACCAGCATGGAGACACTATGGTGAGTCATTGGGGACAACCAGTGATCTTAGAATTTTGAATCTCTATTGATTGCCAGACGATTGGGGGATTACACCGTTGTTATGTTTGCAGAGCACCATTAAGGCAACAGTGTGACTATCAGCGGCATTTGCATATTGACTCAGTGAGGAACAGAGGAGGGAGAAAGTCACGGGGTGAAAAGTCTAAGGGGGAAATTAGGTTTAGATAAGCTCATAAAGATAGTGGTGACCTGGAAAACACCTTAAAGGCACCAAAACAGCAGTGAGTGTCTAGACTCAAATATTTTTCGAACAGCACACTGTTAGTCCATGGTGAGCCCAAAATCTGGACACTTAAAAAGATTTGCAGGAGGAAGCTAATAGCTCAATAGCGCCCTCTATGTATTTGCCTAACCATTATACAGTACCAATATCTCATATATTAAACAGGGCACACTATTAAGAGTTTGACAATTGATAAGCATTTTTGTTATTTATCTCCTTATAATCCAAGTTATAACTGTTCAAGTCAAACTCTTTTTGCTGTTTGTTGTACTTCAGTCTAAAGACCTAGTGGCAGTAAATACACGCCTTTCCTTAATGTGACAAACACATGCTGTGAGGAAAGGACATAATAGCTGCATGTCTAAGTTACATTTTGGGGGAGCTAACCATTGCCTAAAACATCGGCCTGTTGAGTTAATTACAGAACAGTCTCAGACTAAGAGGAAAGATGACATATTGTACTAAATGAAGGTTTGTTATTTTTACAGTCAGTTGGATGTGTGTCCTGTGGGATTCCTGGTTGTTTTTCATTGATGAGAGGAATTTGGCCTTTTCTTGGCAGGGATCATTCATTCACATACGCGATTACCAATTTACCATCTCACTGCTCCATTCAGAGTAGTCCCCTTGGGAGCATGTCAGCTCGTTTACATTAGCGTTAAAGATGGTGTAGTACTGTTAACAGGTGGAACAATGTCGATAAATGTGAATTAACAGTGTGTAATTTCATCCAAAAAGCAGCTGCCTTCATTCTGCCCAATGTCTCTCTTCCTTGTAGTAAACAAGACGGGAAGTGAGCACATGCATAGTTGATAGTGAAAATAGGTCAATGAGACATACCTATTGTACTACAGTATAGCCATGAGATTAATAAAGTTACACATAATAGAGTATATAATATCTAAGATTGAAATCACAAAGATCCTTATGTCTTTGTTAAATCCACAACTACAGAAATTCTGAAGCAGCAGTCTATATAAAAATAGAACCTGCTGTTTTTGCCATGTGTGACAACCATCAAATAGCTGGAACTGGCTTGGGTAGATTTTACATATACAATACATGGGACACATTTTCTATATTATTCTATTTTTATACAGTGGTATAAGTGCTAATGGTCTCCTGTTTTCCCCAGTCATGTCCAGTTAAATGCAACCAATTTACGGTAAGTACCACACACCTCGCCCTCCCACCCACAAACTCTCACAACCACACGTACAGTAATGTCTAAACTCTGTAAACATTGGACAGAACAGAGGATGCCCTGACCTCTTTTGTCCACGCTCTACACAAGGACACCCACTGTAATTATACCTATTGTGCGCTTTTCCTGTTCCCCAGAAAAACCACTCTGACTTGGCCGTGTTGCTTAGCTCCTATCTGATATTGAGCTGACAGCTTATCGCACTCAGCCTGTCTGGTCTTATGTACATAAACATACATACACCACATACACACAGCCTTGGATAAAATCAAAACATAACAAGGAATTTTAAATGCATTTCCTGAGTGTCACAGTAGCTTTGAAAAGGGTTTTATCGCTGCTTGTCAAAAATGGATGAAGACAAATAAACGTAAAGTGACACTATAAAAGAACCATAAACAAATTAGTCTTGGTAAGTCGAGTCTTCCCCTATGACGAGATGCTTTTTTGGGGGGGGGGGTTGGTGTTGTGTTTCCAGATAGCATCAGTGGTGACAGACACAATAAGGGTGGCTCCTTCAGGAAAGCTGAGAAAAACACAGGAAGTGAGTCCACAAGTGATTGTTGTCAGCTGTTACTGCATTGATAAAGCAACAAGCCTAAAGTCTAAACTTTTAGTTTTTGTGATTCAACTACAAATAGTCAATGTAGCTAAATGGTGAGTTGGTGTTCATCATATGAGGGTGTCTTTTATGTCACCATGTAAGTTGGTTAAAAATGATTCCGGCATATTATGTAGTTGTTATGTTAACACTATTAATGCATCTGTTTTATATAGCGCTTTGCACGACACTCAAAAACGCTTTACAATTACATTATTATATACAGTATATATATTTTCTTTGTATTGCTGGATTTCAGGTTCTATAATATAATGATGTCATACCCTCAGACGGGGGGCAGGATTCTGTATTAAGACACAACCCCCCCAAAAATACACAAATGTTAAATCTGATATTTTTTTTTTATCAGTGACAAGGTCCATTACCCCTACATCTATCCAACCACACACAAAATCTGTAGAATGTAAAAATAGTAGTTTTCCTGCCACCCCATCTCCCATTAAAATAGGGCTATAGAATGTTGTGATGTCCAGCAATTATGCAGCACTAGTTTTCTGCTATAAAAGTGTCTTATTATACCGTATAATGAACAAACATTCAAATGTCCTCTATACAAATAATGTCAAAAATCGATTTTATGTGTATACACATTTGCTAAGTGTATCGTCACCCAACTAAAACCAGAACTCAATTTGATGTACTATGTGCTATTTCTGGGAAGTGTGGTATCAAATAAAGCTGTAGAGGAGTTAATTACAGAACTGTAACATGACATATATTTTACTAAATGAAGGTTTGTTATTTTTACAGTCAGTGGGTTGTGATCTGTGGGGTTCCTGGTTGTTTTTCATTGATGAGAGGAATTTGGTCTTTTCCTGGCAGGGATCATTCATTCACATACGAGATTACCAAATTACCATCTCACTGCTCCATTCAGAGTAGAAGTCCCACTGGGAGGGAAACACAATCTGATACAATGCTTGTTTTGGAGCTTGTTTACACAGGGTAAAGTTAGCTCTGAAATAAGTGTATGGTATGTAAATATTAGGCATCTGTATGGTAATGCTTGTCCCCACTGTATTACCGAAGGTTCTCTCCAGGTATTTCGACTTCTCGTATATGTATATGTTAGGATAATTGGTCCAAGGTAAAGCATGAAGAGAGAGTGAATGGTTGTTTGTGTATGTCGCTACATTTCTATCACTGCTTGTCAAAATTGGGTTTAGACAAATAAACGTGTCACTATATAAGAAGATTTTTTCCCCAATGTAAGTTCAGTCTTTCTCTACAAGTCAGAGAAAAGCTGGACAATTTCCAGTTCAGTCTAAATGGCTTCATATATTTGTCTTTGTATGTCTCTTTGTCCAGTCTGTGACACTGTCCAGTTTGCACCCTGCCTAAGGCCCATAGTTGCTGTGATAGCTCCAGGTACCTGCTAACCCCAGTGAAACAAGGTCAAACAAATTGAATGAATACATGTATATTATTGCTATATTTAGCATTAGCATGCACTCAATTGGAAAAAAGCCATTGGACACAATGGCATCATGAATTGGTTGGAGCATTGAATCGTACCAACATTTTGAATACAGTAGTGGGGGATCGGATAGACCACCTAACCTACTGCCACCAATAATTGAATACATTTTTACCCCCAGGAAAGTGCAATACACGCCAAATACTCTTTCAAACAAATCCCATTCAATGCCAGTTCAAAGTGTGGCCTGAGTCATCACGTCTTGGCACATATTCCAAAACAGTGTGAGTGTATGGGGCGGGCCATTTCTGGGGCACTTGGTGGACGTTGTAAAAATATAAAATCTTTAAAAAACAAACCTCAAACATTCTCAAAACAATGACACATAACCACACACTTGCTCTTATAAACACTCACTTTTCACTGTAGCGTCCCGTCTGTGCCAAACTCTGAATTAGCCCCTTGCTCGTTCCAGGAATGCTCCCCAACCTTTAGCACGAAATTATGTCATCCGCCCCTTTTAACATCGCCATGTGTTTGCTGCGGTTTGTCCCGTGTCTGTTTATACCATCGCTGCTTCACTGTAGATCCCAGCTGAGCTATTTTGATTAATGCAAAAGTTGTAATTATGTATATGTTTTTGCTTCTATGTTTGTGAGTCGTAATGTTAAGCGCTGTCAAGAGAATCGGTGCTATTGTGTTATTTCTTGCACAATTGTTTTCCTTTGTAGCAGCATAGACTAAAGTACATAAACATAGACAAATAAACATAGACATAGCCTCCCATGAAGTGAAGTCACATATTGATATGTACTGGTTAACTACAAAACAATTCTACCACCTATATTCATTTTTATGCTCAGTACAGGTATTAAATACTCAACCAGTGTTCCTGTGGGCCTCTCTGCAGTCAAGTGAGTTGTTTTTTAACAAGAAAAGCAGCCTACATAGATGAGGGATAGATGAAGCCAATTTCAATAGTTCAGTGGTTCAACAAATACCATTTTACTGGACTCACTAGAATGGTAAACACCCTAAATGAAACACAGTCAGAACAAAACCAGCATAAACCAGGACTAACCTGTGATTAAAAAAAATAGCTAATCAAAATAACCTCTCTAACTGAGCGGGACTGAAACAAAATATCTAAATCAACTCAAGAACTGGACACAGTCTGAGCCTCATCACCATAAATGAACATATGAAAACACATTACCTGAATTTAGCAAAGAAGTGGGAACTTTGGAGATGAAGTCTGCAGCAGTGTCTCTCACTTCTAGGTCTTCATCCTGCAGCAATGTGACTAGACTCTTCCATAGAGAAACTGTAGTGGCTAAACCTGAAATACACAAGTAAATACAATACAATAAACCATGTTTGTATAAAGCGTGATTTCTATTTTCATGTGAAATTCGAGGGCTTCTTTGGTTCTGACCTAGTGGTAGATGGGGACTGGTCAGTACAGAGGCAGTACAGTTGACCAGGATGTTCGAGACCATCATCTTGACTTCACCCGGATGCTCCTCACTGCAGCAGGAACACACCAGAGCTGCCCACTCAGTGAAGCAAGACACTGTTCCGGCTTCCTAAAGATATTAAATAACCCATTTTATAAATAGGTACACAATTTAAAAAAAAAAAATCTTTCCTGACAGCATTAGGTCAGTAGTACAAGTATGTATGATATATTTGAAACATAATAGATTCACTGTTAATAATGTGTCAATATTGCCATTTACAGAGATTATGGAGAGATGTACAAAATCGGGAAAAATTATACAAAAATGTGTAAAGGCCATTTTTATTTTTTTTTATTTTTTTTTTACAAATTACATGAAAAACTTTATTAGGGCTGCACAATTAAAAAAAATAGCTAATTGTGATTTTTCTGACAAATATTGCAATTAGTTGCTTGATCTATCCTTGTTTCTCTCCTTTTCACCAGGTCGTCATTGTAAAAAGCTACATGTTCTTATTAGCTTACCTGGTTAAATAAAGGTTAAAAAAAATAAAATAAAATAAAGTCATGTGCAGAGGATATTGTATCGCCTAACAATTGCACACTTTGTGATTTGCTAGTTCAAATTCAGTTTTACAGTTACCTGGGGATCAGAAGTCACAAGCTGAGCCACCAGTTGAGAAAGTAGAGTAAGGGCCGCACAATGTAGGTCAACACTGCAAACAATAATACACATAACAAATAGACAATTTAAGACGTTCAGAAATCTTTATGGTGTATAGCCTTAAAACCCACAAAAGAAGTGTGCTGGCTCTCACCACTGTACATCACAATAGCCTTGGTGCCATTAAATCACACCCTAGACAAGGGCAAGCCAGGAGCAACCCAATCTCATCCCAAACCGGCTCTAATCATAACCTTTGGCCCGCTCCAAAGGGAAAGTGGATCCCCGCGACCAGAGATTGTGGGCAGGGGAACAGCGCTGTGAGACTATAAACTCTTTGAAATCCAATCCTGAGTTTGAGCTTATATTCTGTTGTTGGGGGAGAGAACAGTACAGAAGTGGTTCACGGTGTGTGTCTGTCAAAGGGCTTATACAGTGGGGAGTGCACACATACAGTAAATAGTGAAGCAGTTTGTGGTTTCATACAAGCCTCATGACATAGGAGGAGCTTGTAAAGTCCAACAATAGACCCTTTCAAAGTTTGTAAACAGAAATCTAAATTCCGGAATGAAGGCAACTGGAGGCAAGACCATTTCAATGGAGAAATAAGAATTAACCACAAAATATTGTAAATTAAGATGTTTTTGACAAATGACATCCACTCTGCTACATGTAGGTGATGTCAGAGCCTGGTTAGGAAACATTAGTGAATGTACCTCACATTGTATGTTTATTTAATGTACACATTAGTAACAGTTAGACTTTTGTCTGGAGGCAAAATTCCTGATTTTTAGGTTTAACTGGACAAGTCTTTACAGAAATGATGATGACCACAATATTTTTTATTGTATGCTCAGAATTGATCTTTTCTTTGCCACAAATTGTACTTTTTTGTAAAGTTAACTCACTTTTGCTCCAGTCGCCTCCATTCCGGAATTTTGAACATTCCATATGACACACATTTGAAAGGGTCTATTGTCATGGTTAGGGCCCGACAGGTGAGAATAAAATAAAAGAGGATTAAGGACTCTAAAAATAACGGTTCAGGGGGCTACATTGCAAAACTCTACCAATATCATTTAGCCATTGTTACTATGATTACCTACAGCTGAGTCATGTTTCATTGATAGTGCAGTTAGGCAGTTTCAATGTGTATGGTCTAAAACTTTGCAGCATATAGTTTAAGGAATAAGGAACTGCAGCATTCTGTATTGGGTAAGTTCTTTCTTCATCAGTGAAAGGTGATTCTTGAAAAAAGGTGGATATCTTTGGAGCCTACTGGATTACTTGTTCATATAGCTACCCAAACCTTGCCCAGAGTGAATTCACAATTCCAATTCTCATGCATGACTCATGAAATTGATTTAGACTGAGGAAATATACATAGACAATACAATTTCTCTATTGATTTTGAAGCTAAGGAAATAGTTCAAATTGTGTCATCCAACATTGTTTGTCATCACAAACATAGTACATGTTCAAAAAAATGCAATCTAATACAATATATTTATATCATAGTTCTTTGCACTTTTTATTGAATTGTTGCAATAGTTAAACTTACAAAAAGCTGCAGATTGAAACTATTTTGAGTCCAGTATTCTTTACCCACCATTTGGGAATCACTGTAATATTTACTCTATTGGGGCTTATATACACAAGACTCCAAAAGTGATTTAGAATAGGTGAGCTATTACAAGGGTCAAAGAATATCGACATGTATGTATTACTACATGTTAAAGTTGAGGTCATCTATTTGTCATACTTGTATTACATCATGCTTCCTCAGTCTTACTTTCTCATTGGTTCAGTAAAATCTTCTGTCACCATCCGGAGCAATATAGACCCTAATGGAAACAGTGAGCCGGGGTCTGTAAAAGGGATCAGTTTAAACCCAGGTGCAGGCACTGACCCGTTGAGGCCTGCTGCATGGACTGTGGCTCTGAATGAAGGGCTAACAGTCTCCTCCATCCATCACACTAACACTGAGAGTGAGGTGGAGGTATTTTGACAGCAGGTGTGTAAGGTAGGAGCAGGGCTTTTCAGACTGGAGACAACAGCAAAAGAGTTACTGTTCTACTAAAGATATGATATATAGGTGAAGTCTTTAATCTCATGTCTTGTATGATGTATCACATGTGTAGCATAAGCAAAGACGATGAGCTAAAACTCTAACCCCTGTTTTTAAGTGTCACTAATGTTGGTGATTGAAAAAGTATTTACCTGAACAAAACATGGGCAAATGGTCCAAAATGCAAGTCATCATATGTAAATGTCAACGCTAAAGAGTAACAGAGGACACAGTTCAGGTTTAAACACTAACAAAGTTTGAGGAAGTCAATCTAGTGACATTGGTGAACCGATTAGCACCTAATACTGATCTGTCCATTATTCTATGCCAAAGTACCTCTTTGGTTTCTTTGACAATCCTGTAAAAGAGTTTGAAATGTAGGGTTTACAAAACTGTTTAGAGCTGCAACATAACACTGTAATATTAATGCTGCTTGCTTCTCAAACAGTGACTGAACACTTAAGTAGTGGTTCTCAAAATGAGGCACTTGGGAGAAAATAATGCATTAATATGTTAAACTAATGTTATACATCGTACCAAAAACCCTTTAAAATCTCTTTAAACTCAATGTTGCTATAGAAAACATAGTGTTATGTAACTGTGGTCATTGAGGATGATGTCAAATAATATTTGTGCATGTGGTGTACAGCCTCGCTTCTGACCTGTGAGCTGAGGTCTGGGTCAGGCAGAGGAGGCGCCTCAGGACCTCCTCCCGGGACAAGAGCTGCACCCCGTCCCGCCAAAGGATGGGCCCAGTGGAGCTTAGCACACACAACACCTCTAGGACCTGAAACATACAAGACAAACAGAGATGTATAGAGTACATATGAACACAGAGCTCATCCATCAGCACAGCTCTGGTGTCCTCTTTGCAGCTGGCAACAGCCCCGGAGTATTTTTACACCACACCGGTCAGATCCTCCCATCGTACGCCCAAACCACGGGTACACAGCTGCCCGGAGCTCACACATACTGTAGTATAAATCACTCTCTATTAGGAACTACATGAACTTCGTATAAATGTAATTGAGTTGTTGAAGACTACTAGACCAATATAAGACCAAGCTGAAAACCCACCTCTTTTCTCGAGCGTTCAGGACTAGATAGACCAGATATCTCGGTTTTTAATCTTTTATATTTTTATTGCATGTCATGTTTGTTTATCCATTGTCTTTTATCTGGCTTTTACTGGGCCTTTTATTTATTTCAGTCTGTTTTATTGTATTATTAATTTATATATTTTGCACTTTCGGTACAGCACTATGGTCAACCGAGGTAGTGTTATAATGTGCTATATAAATAAATTTGACTTGACTTGACTTGACCTTATAGAACAGGGTCAAATCATTTTTTGATTTTAATTTTTGAAAACTTACAGATGGCCTTTAAATGTATTTATTTATTGGTTTATTAGGACAGTGTACAATTACATTAAGTACAGTGGCAGAGATGTTTGTACCAGATTGTAGCTCGTAGCTAATTTCCATCTGTAGTCCTAGGAATGGGGATAACACAGACACAACAACTATACAATATACAAATATACAATAAAATAAATATTTACAAGTTGAAGGTGCAATGTATAATGTAGTATAATGTAATGTAATGTCATATATATATAATGTAATGTTGTAACACTATTGGTTTAGTGGGTTAAAAATGCAATGTGCAATTTAATGTGGTACTGTAACACTATAGGTCTGGTAATCTGAAGGCCATCAGGTGATACCAACAGGGGTAACATCTGATGGCAAAATACCCGTCTGGTATTGTTAGTGTGAGCATGTTTGGTGTTCCAGCACTGAGCCCTGAGGGACCCCACAGGTAACGGTGTGAGGTCAGGATTTAGCAACCCCCAGGGCTACAGATTCGGTCCTTCCCGTGTGGTAGGAGTGAAACCAGTGATGGGCAATTAATTACTTAATTAATATTAATCGAAGAAGTAGCTATACTGCCGCGGACGTGGACGAACACCGACGTGATTCCATAATATCGTCAATTCACCGATATAATAATTGTGTGCATGTGACAATTAATACACATTCTTCATCGTCAAACTCTAATGATTGTAGTGTGTATGTTTCCATCTGTGATATTCTGTTATAATATTGGTATATAATTGTGTGTACCAGACCAGATTTAGGGGAATAATAAACTTTGCATCACACACTTTCCCAGATACTTATATCACCAGCTTCAACTATTATAAAACTATGCGACGCAAAACTATGTGACACACCTGTAAAAACTATGTGACACACCTGTAAAAACTATGTGACACAAAGGTAAACAAGGAGGGACTTTCTTTCTACTTCTTGGTACATGTTTTAAGCCCAACATTCAAACCAGTTTGTACCGGTTTCATAGAAAAAGCTAAATAAATACAACAAGAGTATAAAATGTGCTGTTAGTTAGCAAGCTAGTGTGTGCACCAAAGCTTTAGGTCACAGCAGACCCTACATTATTTGTAGAAGTGAAGTAAATGATGTCACTGACAGTTTACAGATGTATAGAATGCATTGTTGTGCAATTATTATACCTTTATAATACAATGTAAATTAAAGTTCCTATCTCTATTTTATTTTGTATTTGTCTCTTAAGTTTTTTTACAGTTATAACATTTTTGTGTGATAATGTTTGATTTTGGTTCGGCTGGGGTATTGAGTGTGTTGTCTGTCTATGCATGTTAAATGAAAGTCCATTAATATGAAGGACATTTTGTAATAAATTCTTCATATGTAATAAATAATTCATTTGAATGGGACACGCATCTGGGCGACAACAGTTACATTAACTAATCTCTGGCGCCAGCTCGTGGGCAACTCTATTGCAGCCAACAGTTAATTTGTGCATAAAAACATAATTGTCCCAACATTTATTAGTTAGATCATAATTACATACAGTAAATACTGTTTAGTCATCTAAAATACATTAGATACAAATATATTTCTATATATTATATACATTTCTTTATATATCACTTTATAAGTAAACATGAAAAATGTTATGTTCTCGGCCTAGGCCTATTTGTCTAGTGTTCTGTGTTTTGTGTTTGTCTCCCTCGTGTGGGGTTTTGTTGTATTTTTCAGGCGCGGGCAGGTGTGGTTCTGGGGCAGGTACAGCTGATTACATTCACAGCTGACAGCACTTCCCAATCAAGCACTGCACAAAGGATCCTGGGTTTCCTGCTCTCGTCGCCAGATAATTTTCTTCTACACAGCGGTAGAGTACAACCCTGTGACTGAGCTCTCCTTTCTTGCCGTTGTCCTCGATTGTAACTTTTGGACTCATTGGAGCTTTTTGTTATTTCTAGATATCCTGCCTGCTTCCACGCCTGTCTGCTGGACCACACCTAGCCAAGCTGAGCCACGCACTGCCAAGTCTATCGTTGGAAATTAA
>JAVQKC010108057.1:0-16442 GCA_036025475.1 Philypnodon macrostomus | reverse complement strand
GTAATAATAGCGTAATAACATCTTGTAATACTGGAGTAATAACATCTTGTAATAATGGAGTAACAACATATTGTAATAATGGAGTAACAACATATTGTAATAATGGAGTAACAACGTATTGTAATAATGGAGTAACATCTTGTAATACAGGAGTATTAACATCTTGTAATAATGGAGTAACAACATATTGTAATAATGGAGTAACAACATATTGTAATAATGGAGTAATAACATCTTGTAATAATGGAGTAACAACATCTTGTAATAATGGAGTAATAAATTAATTAATGGGGTTCTTCAGTGTTGTCCCAAGTGCCTTTAAATGTCAATGCGACTGTAAACCTATTATAAAACACTAATTATGGTTCCCATTACTTAAATTAACGACAGAGCAAAGGGCACTATGACCTTAATCTAATAAAGTTTTTGTGAAACGGGAAATAATGGCCACAGGCAATAAATTCTGCACGTTATCTAATCTGCTGTGCCATTGGTGTGGTAGCTAGACAGTACAATGTCACTGTATGGAAATGAGGATCACTTTTGTTTTAATATTGATTGGTTGATTTTATTTATGTTTTATATTTCTTAGATATGATACTATTTGATCTGTAAAGCACTTGAAAACGACCATACAAATGAAGTTCTAATTATTAAGTTATTATCTACAATGTGTACTTTGAAAATGTTCATATACAATTAATTCATCCATCCTCTTTTCCGGTCATGGGTGTCCAAACTGCCCTGGTTTTATCTGATAGCACATTCAGTAATATTTAATCAAACATATGAGTCATTGTGTCTACAGTAATAGCAGTAGCAGCTCATCCACAGACTTTTCAAACTGTATTAATGGTGACAAAGCCACCTCCTCATTTACATTCACAGCTGCTACATTAGATACTTACTCATCGTGAAGACTCTACATCAAACAAACCCCATTTAAACAACATACAGACTGCATCTACGAGTCATCTTCTGTTCTCTTGCTTCCTGCATAGACAATAACAGAAGCACTTATTCTTAGGCCGCTCCTCGAGGACGGCTTTGCACTAACCCCACACGGTCACCATATTCACAGTTTGGCTCAAAGTCCATCAGACAACTCCCAAATGAACTGCCCCTGCTTCACTTTATAATTAACTATTGATTGGATGTAAAACCAAATGTCTCCATTTTATTAGGTAAATGTACTGCCAAAATCTGCCAAGCTAGGTGAAAAGTTCAGCAGTCTGAATTCTTAAAAAATCTTACAAAAAGGATGTTTTGCGGTTTTGTTGAAGTAACTGTGAAAAAGCCAAATGGTTTGTTCAAATATTGTATTAAATAGAGCCATCTGGAAGGGCTCCTGTTGACACTGTCTGCAAATAGGAGGTTCCAGTAGAATATGTCCAACAATTAAGCTTGAGGCTATAGCGAGATGGATTTTATGTGAATTGTTCTTTGCTATAGCTGCAATGAGGGCTTTGTGGCTCCATGAATATAGCATTTACCCCTTAACTATAATATTCTGTCCAGAGCAATGCTGTATCCTTATTGTTGAAAAATAGCTTCTAGGACCTATCCAGTGGTGTATCTCTTGTTTTCCCCAATTCCAAATCCGTAGTGATCGAACAAATCCGGGCTACAAGATTGAGTTAAAATGAATAGACAGTTTGACAGCCTTCCTCACACCTGCTTCGCTCATATTTCGATAGTCGATCATGTGATGGAGTGTGCTGCGTGTTAATGATGGTGTGGGGCCATCGTCACAAAAACACAAGTGTGCGTGTCTTTCTCAACATTCCTCCCTGGATGATGCGTCAAACACACGCCAAATGAAAAAGTCTCATAGTGCTCTGTTTTATTCTCTTCACGGGCCTCCTGCTTCATTCCCATTCCCTACACACTAAGTTGCATCTTCCACTTACCCAGGCCTGAATTGATGGGTTGTGTGTTGCGAGTAAACATAATAACAGGAAATACATGGGTAAAACAGACTGTGGTAAACACGCATTTGTTGCAGCCTTTTATGACCGGAAAGCATTTCTATTCGGCCTGCCAACATCCGGAGTCGGTGAATAACAATGACTAAGTGCATTAATGCCACACATAGGTTACAATAAAATACACTATTTTGCACAGATGTTTAGTGCCACAGCTGTCAAATTGATCTGCGTAAATCTGGCCAAATGGATAACAACGTTTTGTCCCATTGAGGTACAGCAGTTCCTTACTAAAACAGCTACTGTATAAAACCTGTAAGATTCTGCACTGCTGTCTCTGAGATGTAACTCTTACTCGCCCAAGTTCAGATGGTAAAGACTGAATGGTAAAGACCACCAGGATTTGGCCAGTTCACGTCAACGAGTATTTATTACAAGCTCACGGATAGATTACACATGATCATGGAGCCACACTCAGCCAGCCAAACACCGTTCTGAGAGTGACCTCCTGATCTAAAGTAAGATTTGATCAAACTCCGAGTCTTCTCCCATTGGTTGGTCATACGCAGATATGATGCCATCTTCTTGCCATCTTCGTCTATTGTTAACACTAGCTATCCACTTGCATTCGCTCAGAGTTCAACATCTTGACCTTAGTGAGAGGAGGAATAAGTCCAATCTAAACACAAGGAATGAATTACAGCCTGGGAAATAATAGGGAATACTTTCACTAGAGCAAAGGAATTTACTAGCAGCCCCTTGACTAAGGTTTACTGTAAGCATAATGTAGTGTACGCGTTACATCCTATCAAACCCAACCCAAGATTTTATGCCTATCCAATTTTTGTTTGAACAACATTGAATTAAAGGGGCCACTATGCAACTTTTCACTGGCTTGGTCACATTTGTCCTTCACAGAGCGCCCCCTACAGTTTCAGAGGCTAGCACTGTTCACAGAAAGAAACATAAAGAATATAGACTTTATATGTAGATTCTAGACTATCCTAAAGCTACTGTTTGAAAACAGGTCTGCGTCAATGTTTGCTGCTTTTCATTTCTTGGAGCGCTCTCTGTAAAAGCCTGTTTAAAGGCAATTTGTGGTTTTGGCGAAAACTGTGACTTGACCCGAGACTTCCTGGGACTTTCATTCTAGCAAGGAAGCTTCATTTACCCCATCACAACTCATTTAGGATCACACTGACTCTGAGGTTTTGTTAAAGTCAAAAGTTGCATAGTACCCTTAAAACATTGAGAGCATTTCTTCTGTTCTCACTGGGTGTAACATTCCTTGTGGGTCTCCAAGAGGTAGTCAAGGCTGCATATGAGAGGTGTGAGTTGAGGAATTTAGACAACAGCAGATTCCTTTGGATCATTGTACACCCTGAACGGACAGTTACTTGTAGTTGCAAGGCTGACTCAAAGACATACTGTACACTGCCAGGCAACCACTTTCACATTCATTCTCTAAGGGGTTCTTATTTTTACCACTCAGCAAGACAGTCTAGTTACAGTAGTTTACTTGACGTTTTACCCAAAGGAAATTCAAATCCAGAAGTGTACCATAGTTCTATCCAAATACAAAATAAGATCTATTATTTGACTACATTCTTTACAATAATATCCCTTTAATACAAAGCCAGAAAGTCCAAAGATTATATTATGTTCAACTTTACAGCAACACTTCGATATCACGTTTATACCCTGCAGGTACTGACGATCACTCAAACAGGGTCATGGTTCTGTACAATAGGCAGCAATATTAACACTGCCCAAAAAGTAAACACATACAAGTACATGGATTTTCTGCCTAAAACACAAATGCTAACTTTAGTTGTAGGTACCTATATTTACAACCTATATTTACATTTAGATCAAACCAGCCCCCTTTGGTCAATAAAGGTCCAGGGCCCTCTCGATGCAGCCCTGGCCTCGGGCACAGTTTCTGGAGTCCCGTGGAGGCCCCCTCTGGCATGTTCAACAGGTCTACTTTGAACTACAATGGCCCCACCAACCCCACTGTATATTCCCCATTCTTCATTCATGATACAGTAGAGTGCATTTGAAATTAGATCTTTTTCATTAAGATGTTTTCACATGAGATTAGTGATAATACCTTGATGCTGGTGTTTTGACATAGGCCCACAGAGGATGACAAAAATACAGTACTGTGCAAATGTTCTTGGTAAATGACAATAATAACAGACAAACTAACTAACTAAGTAGCAATGCTTTCAAAAATATATAACTCCTGAAATAAAGCTAGCATGAAATATCTTATTTTACAGTATCTTACCATTATGACATAAGCCTAATACATTGGCTTCTGGTAACTATCGTCACTCTTAGCTTCACAAATCTGATCTCAACATCATTGAGTGTCTGGTTTTCACCAAAAACCCCAGTCTGCCTAAAACATGTGCACAGTATTGTATTCTAAAATGGAATCCTTGCTGTACAATAGTTCCCTACGCTCACAAAAGATATTCTTCCGCATGTCTATGACCAGGACCCAGCAGTCTATGCAGAGGTGGTCGGTCTCTTTCTCTGCATTTTGAGTAACCTTGAACATACAGTAAATGTGATTATGAACTATTGTCAATATATACTGAGTCACATGTACTCAATGTACTATCTGGTTCTTTCAATAATGGTGTGCAAGAATGTAAGCTGTTTTGAGGGAAAAGGGTGGTCAAACCAGATTTCTTGAGTTCTGACTGAAGTATATCCCAGCAACTATGGGCTTTCGGTAGGACTCATACACACTATTCCCAAATTTTGACTGACTATTTCTACACATGCATGCTTTAAGTAGTGTGAGGAAGCTGGATTATCTTACCACTCAACCACAATGCAAACTATGTTCCTTTTGTAAATCAAATAAATGAGCAATTACTATTTATATATTGAAAGTTATACAACAACAGTAAACCTGACATGAATTTTTGCACAGCCACTAGCATGTCGTGGGGGCCT
Source organism: Philypnodon macrostomus (assembly GCA_036025475.1). NCBI lineage: Eukaryota > Metazoa > Chordata > Actinopteri > Gobiiformes > Eleotridae > Philypnodon > Philypnodon macrostomus. The sequence goes on along the minus strand of JAVQKC010108057.1, from coordinate 11,544 downwards.
GGGACCTCTGCCCAATCACTCACTCCTGACTTTCACAAGAGCAGACATTCCCTGCTGAGAAAACTCATTTTGACTGACCCACAGATCATGACCATAGGTGAGGATAGAAACTTATATCAAGAACATGGCTACTAGCTCTAGGGACATGTACAAGTATGTTCCAGAATATACAGTGCTGTGCAAATGTTTGAAATGACTTTGAAGACATGCTGTCAGGTGAATAGCTTTGACAAATATGCAATTTTGCTTAGTTTACATCAGATAACGAAATGCTAAATGAACGTTCAGAACAAACCAGCCATGAGACCACACCACGCTTCTTGTATACAGTTCTTTCCACCATACAGTATAATCATTGGTTGCAGGCTGCTGCCACCTTTCATGCGTTCACAGACTCTGTGATGTTAAGATTAGGCTTGTAGAAGAGCTAAACCAATATAAAGATAGATACCGTATTTTCCGCACTATAGGGCGCACTGGATTATAAGGCGCACTGTCAATGAATGGTCTATTTTCGAACTTTTTCCACATATAAGGCGCACCGGACCATAAGGCGCATTAAGCGAAACAAAACAGTCGGACAAGTCAGTCAGTCAAACTTTATTAAACGCAGTCACAATAACTCTCAACATTGTTTAGTTGTAACATGTAAAAATTATATGGCCATTTTGGGGTCATGTATAAACACTAATAATAATACACTACTAATATTACGGTGTAGTACTGGTATGTATTACTCCGCGATGCTCCTGACTCCCGGAGCTTTGTAGTTTACCGAAGTCGTACCAAAACATTTTCCGGATTTTGCGGCCCACTGTTGGTTTTTGAGAAAATTAAAGGCTTTTAAGTGTGCCTTATAGTGCAGAAAATACGGTACTAACTAGAAGCAACGGCAATGGGTTTATGCCATAAGATACTGTAAACATTCTTGATCCAAACAAAAATACTTTTAGAATTTTGTGATTTACTTTACTGCTTTTCTTGCAGTACATTACTTATTCTTGGTTTAAAAACAGAAAGTTGCCAATAATTCTTCTGAAGCAAGCCGTTACTCTCAGACCTTCAAAAATAATCATCAAATTAAAAACCGCATTTGTCATGGTGCCCAACAATTTAGGCTCTAAATTAAGCGTAAAAAGTTAACCACCCTTGTTCTACTACAGATCAATACGGCCACATCCATGCCTTGAAAGCACACATCGAATGTCCATTTTATATGATATATTTAATCCCCGTAGTGTGTTCGGAGTATTGTCTTCTCAGTCAGTAAACGCACCATATCGCTTCATTTGGCAGGTCACATGTAGAGTGTCATCACAGAGACACAAAGCCATGAGCGGACTATAAATTGTGAATTGCTCCAGCGGCCCCTTGACGCATGGTTCATAATAACATGTTGGGAGATGGGAGTGACAGGTAAAGAGTGAATAAAAATGTGGACCATCGTTCCCTGGAGTAACAAGGTTAAAAGTAAACATAATAAAAACTATTGTTAGGTATTGTGATGGGGTCAACCACCTGTGTGCAGTGAGCTATACTTCTAATGCATTTTCCATTCTGCTGCTAAAACTAATAACCCGCTGTCAAACTTGATGGGCTTTTATGAAATTAATCTGGAATATATCCTGGTCTAACAATGAGAAAAGGACTGTAGTAACTATAGGAGTAGCTTTATTACAGAGAGCAGAGGTGGTAAACGTACTTAAACTCTGCAGGAAAAGTACTCAATCATATTTACGACCAGAGTAACACTAAAGTTTCAAAAGTCAAAGTTTTTTCAAATCACTTTATAGTTGGGAAGTCAATCATTTTACCATTATTTATGTTCAGTATTGTAGCCAGTGTTGGGAAGTAACAGAGTACATGTACTTAGAATTCTAATTATGAGTAAATGTATTAAGTTACAGTTCCTCTTTTACTTGATGGTATTTGGAATACAGTTACTTTTCTGAAATCAATGGAATACAATGCGGTACTTTTACAATTTAGGCTTCATATTTCTCGAGGTTAGTAAAAACAAAACAAAAAAATCAACAGGGAATAAGCGTAATGGCTCTGTCAGAACAGGGCAAAAACACTACATACACTAGCTACAAAATATACAGCAAAGTATTAAGTTACAGTTACTCTGATTGGTTTCAAAATACATGTTTAGTGCATGTATTTAGTATTTCTAACTAAATACATTTGAAAATTATTCTTCCCAACACTGAGCTTAGTGACTATGGGCCTTCGGCAGGGTTATACATGGCTGGACAATGAGCTGACACTGTACACTGACCAACTATTCACTCTCACACTGAATTACTCATTCTAGCACATGCATGTCTTTGGATGGTGGGTACATTAAAGATTGTTTTCAGCTGGCTTGAGAATTGAACCCATTGTTAACTCAGCCACTGCACGTCCCATGATTGGAATGTGGTTATTTTTCTAAAAGCATACCACTATTGGTAGTTCATTTACAACTACGCTGCTACTACCAGAACCACCTCTAGACAAAGCTGGATTGGAACTATAAAGGGGTAAAGGCACTTTGCCATCGCCATCATCATCATCATCATCAGGTGGCTTATCCGAGTGATATTAATCTACATCTGTTTATTTTCACCAACAACAGCCAAATTTGTGAATGGGCAACTGCTGTGGTGATGACTCAGGCAGTGGCAGTAAGGTCAGATTCTGATTTGGAAAAAGAAAATGGATCTAATTTCACCTGATTGTATGTGACAGAAAATCCGGGAAAATCAAGAAATAAACAAATTCTGAAGATTCTGTGAAAAGCTGTATTTATTTTCAATATGCTTAATCATAAATATAGAGAAATACATTAAGAAACTAAAAATACATAATTTGTAATACATTATTTGATCACACAACACACCAGACAAAACCATACACAAAGTCAGTGCATGTGTGCATTACTTGAAAGTTACTGGCAAAACAGTGCCCCTTTTTACATTTGTACTCCAATACTTTTATATGATTTACATTGCAAATATCTGGCAAGAAACTATCACTTTTCCATCTCAAAATCTGATGGAGAATCTGTCTATACTACATTGAGGTAGCCTGACCAACCAGCCCCAATAACTTTCTTTTACAATTTATCTAAAATGGGACCAGCTTAATGGTGATGACTTTTTGATTTTTAAATTGTATTCTGCACTGGTTCTGATTGGTAAATAACCTATCCAATTTTATTAATATTGAATCAGTCTGTACTAACGCCTGGGAATCAAACTTGAACAGAAGACCAAACCAATTCTTTGTAACATAGAAAATTAAATACCCAGGCTAACACAAAAAGGAAATGTAGACAATTACAATCCCTAGATGTTTTTGTTAAATAAATGTTGAAAATGTAACTGTTAAAAAGATGATTCACAAAAAATAATTTACAAAAACTTCATTTGGCACTGCGTCTCCCTCAGTATCATACATAAAATCAAGTGTCGACGCGTGTGAATCCGTCTGCATTGCTTAGTGCTTTGTGCATTCACACCGGATTACTCCACTCACTTCAAAGAGGAAAAGTTTGACTGTTTGTTTTTAAGCATCTGTTGATCAAATGTATCGAAACATGGCTGCCATCATTCTTCATGTAGATGTATTTTTTTCTGTGTGGAACAAATCACTCATTCATTTCATTTTGCTGACCTCACCACTTTTTCTCAAGCAACCATCTGGCCAAGCTGCTGCTGCTGCTTCTTTCCGTTTATAGATAATGTGGGTAAAAAAAAAAAAAATCGAATTTTTTTGTGAAATATGTGCAACAGTGGATAAAGTGGTTGAGACACTAACCAGAAAGTTGGCAATTAGATCTTCACTCCAACCAGTTCATAGTGCTGTTGTGTCCTTGGGCAAGACAAGAGAGGCAACTACACTAACCCAATTGTTGGTGGTTCGATTTGCACTCCAACCATTTACTAGTGCTGTGTCCTTGGGCAGTACGATTGTGTGTGTTCGGTGGTGATTGGAGAGGCAATTGTAAAGTGCTTTGAGTGTCTTGAAAATCTGATGCATTGTTACATTAACTGTGTCCTTCAAATAATTTCACTTTTTCTTCTGGCCAGGCTGCTGTGTCCGCTTTTTCAAAGATTATGTGAAAAGGGGACAAAGAAATTCAACTGTTTTGTCAAATAAATTGTTACATTTTATATAGTCCTTTTAAATCTTTGACCATACCAGCAGGCAGCACTGCAGTCAAAAGCTGGGACAATAGCCGATACCCCTCCTGTCTAAATTCGGATGCAGTGGCTAAGGTCTGTCGCCCCGGTGGTCAGTGGGGGTTACTGCTCACTCCGTTGGTCATGGTCAGTTTGCTCCACCTCCTCTGACTGAGCAGCTTGCGGTTCTGCTGAACTTTGAGGCGCACGTCGAAAACCTCTTGGATGGCTTTTTTGAAACAGTGGAAGTTGTAGTCGATCAAACCTAGTGACAGAAAGGAGAAGCAAAAATAGAAACTAGTAAAAATGGTCAAAGAATATAACCAAGAATTGAACCAACTAGGCCAACGCTGTCGTCCCCAACAGCAAGGTGTATATTGCAAATCGTAAAAATTGGCAAAGACTTTTTGAGTTATTGCTTTCACAGTTTAGGTCATTAATTAATTAAATTCTTAATTAATATCCATCGTAGAAGTACCAAAATCAATCCAGTTCGGCGTCTTCACCGATATAATAATTATATCTGGTATCTGTATAAAAGCACATTTGTATGATCCGTAGGAGGCAATGGTGGTGATGATGTCATTGTCTAAAATTCTTCTAGCGCACCACAATATTAGTCAATATGGCAATGTTGGCCTAATAATATAGTCATCATCTGTTTCCCTGTCACCGGCAAAATCAGCATTGTAAGAGGAATTCAAATGATTCATACTATAGATATTATGAAGCGTTTGAATGCCTCTTTCACTTATAACTTTCTTCTAAAAGCCAGTTTTGTAGCAGATTTTATGAGATTGAAGCTAGTTCTAAAAGTGAATGTGCTAGAACATTAGTTGCTATAGGTAACGGCGAACCTGTCTCCATCTGTGGGTAAAAATGACAATATGAGCATTCAAAGTGATGGCTGTGGGAGACAAAATAAAAGTAACCAGATTTCTCTTTTTGCTTTTTTTATTTGATTGAAATATTTGCTAGAGCTGAACAACACAATATTTTTATTTTTTATTTTATAGGCTTAAAACATTTCTGGGTAGTTGTGAAAGCAGCTAATTACCATTCTGTATTAAAAAAAAGAAGTAAAAATGGTTAAATATGCATTTAAAGTTAATTTATAACAAATGTAAAAAATTTGATTATATGTGATTAATCGCGAGTTAACTATGGAAAAAAGGTGATTAATTGCAATTAAAAAATTTCAGCAACTGACAGCCCTAAATAAAGCACATATGGCTTTAGGAAAAGGACCAAATAAGAGCTGTTATTACACTTCAAAATATGAACCCGTCAAAATGACTGCTTTGGTAGTTCTGTGTTAAAGGAATTTTTTTTAAATGAAAGTTAATTTAATAATTAGAATGGTGAATACTACAACAGCGTCTTTCTCAAAATAACTTTTAACTATTTAAATTATTTTTATGAAATATACAAAATATTATCAATTCAAATATATAATATCGGTATATCTCAATATATCAGTATATCGATATTTTGTCCAACCCCTAATCAGTGTATGTCCTTTTTGGTTGCTTACTTTTGTGTTTTACATTTTACCAAACAGACCCAGATGAATATTCAGCATCTTAAAAGAACAGGACTACAGAGGGAATGATAATGATTGTTACCTTGAATTGCAGACGTTCATTTGCATTTGAACGATGTTAGTGAAGGCTTGTTCTTGTTCTTTTTGTCCTAAAATAGCTTTCATCTTGTTAATACACATTGTCCAGCCACTTAAACAAGCCACGCCGAGCCACAGTGCATAATTTCATCAAAACTAAAGGAAAGACATTTATTGAAATATTTTGGAGTCTGAACCATCTCCCGTGTCTAGCTGCTCATCAGTCTCTTCGTGAATTTAACGGCCAAATCTATGTCTGGTCATTGGGGTAGATCTAAAGACCCCTGGTGTGAAGGGCTCTGCAGGAAGCTGTAAGGTACGACCCGTCTGTTTGGAATACTAACATTAAATTGAAATATTTCCTAGGTAAGGTTTCACCTGTTTATCACATTTAAGATTATGATGGACCTTAGACGGGACGCACTCAGGACAATGAGGGGCTGATTCCAAAACATGCACTGATAGAGAACCATTCACTCTCACATGCATTCAGTAGAGTCTTAAAACACTTAAAAAGCTATCACAAAGTACGTAATGGGTTTGTAAGGTGAAGTATCGACTTAGTAATGGTGTGAGGAGCATTATTACTTTTAAGTCTGGCTCTGAATCGTGGGCTGGTTTCAAGAATTCACCTGGTATGTGACAGTAAGTAAGTTTAGTGTATTTTCTGATACTATGGACATAAAACTGCAGTGACTCCAAAATAAATCAATTAAAATGTACAATTTATTAACTTCACAAGGAAAAACATCAAAATATCTGTTCCTCAATTGTTATTTTATGAAAGCGTTACAATATTTTGACAGGGGCCCAGTTTCAATAATGAATAAAATCAGATAAATGATAAAAGATCATTTCTGCCTTAAACTCTCCACAGCATAATTTTTTTCAAGGAACATTCCCGGACAAAAAGGCATCACCAGAGCATTTAGCCAGCTCGAAAGAACTAAAACAAAGAAACAAAAAGACAAAACCCGATTTGAGGATGAAAACAGCCTTCCCAAACAAAATCAGTGCGGCTGCAGTCACACAAGGATCCCGATGAATAATATATCACGTCGAGGGCCATGCTGAGCCGAGACTTCAGCTACAAAAGGAGCTGCTAATACCATATCACACTGACACAAACATGAGATGTTCTAAATCAGGCTTACATAATGAGAGCTCTCTTGTGAGACGCTCCAGTAGTAACTTCCTCTTATGTATTGTCTATGTTTTATTTTCAGCCACGGTTAATCCAAAAAGTGATTTATATGCATTCAAAATCTCTTTATAACCGTGCCAGTATTTAGTTAATTGCTGTTAACGGCTGCAGGCGTGTTCAGAAAAATGTAGAGAATGAAAAGTTCTGTCTGAAAAAACAAATTAATTAAGTGAATAGAAAGTTAGTAAAAGGAAGAATCTGGTTTAGTTTGTTAATAAAAGGTCAACGCTCTTAATCATAAAAAAACACAGATTATTCATGGGTCTTTTGACTTGACACTATCGAGATAAAGAGCTCGTAATACGAAAAGGGTGTGATCCAAGTGCTTCAAAAACTCTCAAGTCTGTTGCCACGGGAACCGCATTTCAATTTGAAGTGGATGTCAAAGTTTCGTCATCTGTGTGCTCAATATTACAATATACGTATATGCAGCACTAGGGACCAGAAAACGCTTGACATGTCAGTTACCTCACTCATTTAGGCCCTACATACCATATGCAACATTGACTATAAAATTGGGTAAACCCACATTGTATTTCTATGGAGAGAGTACAACCTTGTATATTTGAACTGCTTCTAATGACTGTGCCAGAATCCATCCATTTCAGAACAATGGTTGCCAATTATTGTGAGCTTGAGATCTACTTTATAGTTTGAGAAAAAAAAGTCTACCTACTGAGAGAAAAAATGCACAGGCCCTTATGTGAAATGCTATAAATTTGATTTGATCCAACTGTCAAAAAAAGGGGAGAGGGGGCGATAGGAACTCAAAATTGTTATGTAAAGTTTTGTACTACAGATGAGATTGGCTAGCTTATTAGCAAATGTGGGAACAGAAGTATATTGAAAGAGAAGAATATTATGGCTGGCACAAAATCTTATATTTGTTATGCTATAAAACATACATACATGTTATCATTGATTAATAACTCGAGTTTCACAGAATACAGTTTCTAATATCCACTATCTTGCTGTGGTTTGCTACAGGTTTGCAGTAGATATAGAGGCGCTTTGGGCTAGTCGTTTTATTTGACACATCAAGCTCTCTCTGCAGCTCGAGGGTCCTCCATTGTGGAGCCAACAACACACTCTGCCTGCAGCTGTCAAGAGCAGCTTTGTACTGGTGAGTCTGACACAAACCTGTTATAGTCCAGGAATCCTGCCTCTGTGATCATGTAAAAAGCAATGAGAGCTTAAACCTGATCATACTGTTGCCAAAAGAGGTCGGGTATATACGAAAAAGCTTGAATTTTTATATTGACATTAGAGCAGCAATTTATTGTTGGTCTTTCCATTTTCATTGTGACTGTTGTCAGATGTTGTATGCCGCCTCATTTGTAAAAAAAAATGCTATCTGGAAGATTTTGGAGAAGAATGAAAGATAAACCCATGTTTTTCTTGGCTGGTGTGAGAAAGCGTGTTTGTGAATAGGTTCCTGGAATCTGTGCAAAATGAAAAAGGATGCAATTCAATTTTCATGTTTTAGTCCTGCACAAGGGGGCTGGAGTTTGACATGTAGACCACAGCTTAGTGTTGGTTTTGGGCCATTTAATTTCTGGTTTTCTTGATATAGATCTAATTTAGACTACAGTTCTACAGTTTTGCTTTTGGCTAATTGTAATTAATAGAAGGTTCTTGCAGGCTTGTTTGGTGCTTCATTCATGAAAAGAATGAAAAGATAAACCAGTATTTTCCTGGCTGGTATGTGAAAGGTTGTTTGAGTACACTGACCCTGGAAACTGAACAAAATGAGAATAGCTGTACTTAGTGAAGGTCTGTTTGCTCACTGTGATCACCACTGGTGCCACCGCAGTGCTGAAACAGATGGTCAGCAACGTCTTTCCGAACAAAATAGATGTTGTTTGTTAGCTTTTAGTCACAAAATAAACTCAAGCATTAGAAAAGTCAAACATGATTTTTTTCTTTGAGGAGATTTCCCTGTTTAGCCGTGTGAATCTCTGAAGTCTACTGACTTGACCTTAGAGCTGAACATGTCTTTGCACTCACAGTTCCCCGATGTGTTGTACTTTACAAAATGACAGCTCAACTTTAAAAGCTTGTTTGGCCACAGTACAAATGTAACCTTTGATTATAGCAAGGAAGGATTGTGTTTATTTATGTGAAGACTGGAAAAAAACATATTCCAGTCTTCTGCAACTTCTGCAAAAGTGATATTATTGTTTTAGCTGAAGTAAATAATGGCCAGATCCATTAACACCTCCAAGAAAAGTCATAAAAGAATTACTATTAGTTCTATCTGATTCTAAGAATTTTTGCTACCATTGCAAGATATGGTCAGAGATACTCCAGCTACAAGGGGCCACCATGGTCTATGTTTTTCGGTGTAAATTCAGTTTTCAACATGCTTCTTTGTACATGGTTCACTAACTTTTGTTTGAAACCCTGGGTCCCCTGTACACATTGTTAAACCCACCATGATTGTGATCAGCAGCTCATTTCTACAATTCTAACAGTGAGAAAATTAATAAACCGATTGGCCAGACCCACCAGACACCTGTTATCATTAATAGATAATTACCACAAGCAGCAGGAACTACAAATGAGCTGTCGAACACTTGTATAAAATCCATTTAACGCCTATTAGGAAACAGCAGGTCGCACAGTGAGGGATCTGTCATAGCATGGTTATAAATAAAAAGCTGATTTTGGTATACATCTGATGTGTTTTCAACCACACCAGTATTTGTGTTACTGATTCACTTCCCTTTCTCATCTTGACAGTAATAGTTTCTGATGTCTTGTATCTGATCCCAACATTATGAGTATTGCCAAATGTGATTTTATGCAGATTTTATGCAGCAAACCGACTGGATCTCGGTGCTGTCCAGCCAGGCTTCACACCTGCCAGTATGGTGATTCCAAAACTGAAATGTCTTGAGAATCTGAAGTAAACAAAGTGTAGAGAAAGTCCAAAGGCAAAAGACATGCCCAGTCATTGTTATTTTGGCTCAGGAAGATATATATTTTTGTTTTACCAAGAAGAAACTAAGGCTTGGTTAAAATAAAATAGTACAATCACTGGCCACTTTATTGGGTAGACCTATTATCTGGTTGTGTGCTCAAATAGTTAATCAGACTATTGCATCAAGCCAAAGTAAACCTGCTGAAGTTCAAACCAAGCATCTTAATAAAAGAGAAAGGTGATGCAAGTGAGGTGGACTACAGTAGAAAAAGATCCAGTGAGCGTAAGTTCTTGGGGCAAAAATGCTATGATGATGCCTTGATGACGAAAGAAAGGTACTTCACCAACCCCTGCAGATGACAATCTCTGAACATACAAGATGACTAAACATGACGCATTTTAATAGGTACAAGGTCTAGCTAATCGAGACGAGAGAGCGTACTGTAATTGATAACTCATGACTTGGCTGACACATTTTGTTACACTTCTTCAAGACCTGTCAGCGCAAGGTTCTCCAAGTTTGAAGAAAACGGGTGGGACTCAAGAGTGAAGAGAGTGTCCCAATTACAGCAGGACTAGCCCAGAGGCCAGAGGACATGGTCTCTTCATGTCTGACGTGTCTGTGGGACTGCCAATGATCAAAAACACTGCTCTTGAAAGAAGCCATGGCCTTTGATTCCACAGACAAAAGCTTATGCTGTTTGTTGCTGATGGACATATTTTTTCTTACAACACAACATGCATCAGTGAACTTGAGTGACTCACAGTGGTGCCTTTGAGTAGTTTGGACTTGGTAAAGTAAAAAACATCGGGTTACATTGGGATCTTACTGTGAACTTTTTAAGAAATGTCAACCTGTGCTGCGTGTAGCTCACCTAGTTGAGCTGCAGGTTATAAAGCTTGCCCTGGCGTTGTGGGGTTGAATACAGACCACAACAGTCCAGACACATATCCACTGTCCTGTCTATTAAAGTCAAAAAGCCTGTGTATCACCAGTAGTGCCAGTACCATGGATTTTATTCTATTGATACGAAGGCGTCTTTTGAGGTTCAAGTGTTGACTTTTTTAATTTAGAGACAATTTGGTTTCTGTTTTAATCCTGCTAAATAATGTTACGGTTATACTCAATTGACCCATCCATTTTCACCTGGTTTTGTACTTGTTTTGACTTTATTTAGACCTGATTTAGACCTGCTTTTTCCCCAGTGTGGTCCATATTTAGTATAAATTACCTACTATAGGGCACACTGGATTATAAGGTGCACTGTCAATGAATGGTCATTGACCAACATTGGAAACAAAACATTCAGACAAGTCAGTCAGTCAAACTTTATTAAACGCGTTCACAATAACTCTCAACATTGTTCAAACGTCAATGGGCGTATTCACAATAACTTTCAACCTTGTTCAGTTGTAACATGTAAAAATTATACGGCTATTTTGGGGTCATATATAAATAGTGCCGGTATGTATTACTCTGCGACGCTCCTGACTCCCGGAGCTTTGTAGTTTCCCGAAGTCATACCAAAACATTTTGACGGAGCGCCTTGAGCGCCGTGTGACACAAAATCACTTGGAGGTCAGTAAATACAACCAGAATTAATCCATATATAAGGCTCCGGATTAT
>JAVQKC010108041.1:0-11109 GCA_036025475.1 Philypnodon macrostomus | reverse complement strand
TGCCGTAATCGCCCAACTGTTCAACTCGGACACTGAAGATGAAGAATTTGAGGGATTTGTGGACGAGGAATAAACTGAAAAAGTGACTGTATTGTGTTGTATGTTACGTGTTATAAATTTAAGTTATTGTGAATACGCTAACGTTTGATTTAGCGGTATCAGACTGTGTTTATTTACGTGTTACAAATGAACGAGGTTGAATGTTATTGTGAATACACCATTAACGTTTGAACAATGTTGAGAGTTATTGTGAACGCGTTTAATAAAGTTTGACTGACTGACTTGTCTGACTGTTTTGTTTCGCTTAATGCGCCTTATGGTCTGGTGCACCTTATATATGAAAAAAATTCAAAAATAGACCATTCAATGACAGTGCGTCTTATAATCCAGTGCGCCCTATAGTGCGGAAAATACGGTATGTTGAATTGACTATTGTCATATGGGTCACACTAGTGGGTCAAATCGCAGAACCATTTTAAATGCTATTTAGCTTTCTTGAACTCTTGAAAGGCACCATACCAAGCCAGATTAGGATTGTTGGTATTATCCAATATACAATAAAATCACCATTAGATACATTTCCACATGTATTTACAAGAATACAATGTCGTAGAAGGGCTACCATAGATGTTCACATTCCACAATTCTTGCTTACAAATATAAATGGATTGAGAATACCAAGACTTGTGTTTCCAAAATCTTAATTTCATAATGTTGCCGATTTTAAGAACCATAAATAGAAAGTCTAGTCCTGCCTGGTACCTGGAGAGTTGCTGCTGCAGTGAGACCATCTGGGCCTGTCCCAGCTCAAACTCCTCGGTCACCTCCCGTAGACGCTTCTCGCTCTCCAGTCGCAGGCGTCGCTCTTCCTCTAGCTCGTGGATCAGCTTTTCACGCTAAAAACAAACACACAAAAAATGTTCACTTTGAGTTCAGAAGGGTTAAAACAATCACCCAGGGCAAGCGTGAGGTCAAATGCCACCTTTATGGGCCATAGAACCCTGCAGGACATTATGAGATGGGCCTACTTACACCTTTTGACCTCCGAGAAGAAACAGAAACCAAATGAGAACTTTGAATAGGGGCTGTATATTCTTGGGTAAAGTAAATAATGACTAGAAGGACATGATGACATTTTGAGCACCCCAGTGGCTTCTACCAGTTTGTTGTTTCTTTGATATGTGGGTAATGACTATCTTTGCTTGTGTTGCTATGACACAAAGTTCACACTAAATGTCATCGCCATGGCTGGTCTTCAGCAACTCAGTCTCTACATATGGTTTTATCTCATAAGACTACACTAGGAATATAAGGCCTTGAACCATTGCACTTTGAAGTTTCAGATACTTTTGTACTTAGCGCCACTATATTACTGCATATATGTCTAGATACTAGTGTTGCTTGGTAACCTAATTCTATAGAAAAGAGTTTCTGTTTGCCCTTGCCCTTGCATATATTTTTTACATTCAATTATAACCCCATGGCTTCTTGATTAGATGTATTTTTTCTTTTCATGGTTGCCATATTAATACAATTAGCATTACAAACATGAATGCTAATCAACAAAGGGTAACATGCCTCTCCACACAGAAAGATCTTGTTGAATCAAACAACCTTCTGGATGTGCAGTCCACTTTGCCATAGCACAAAGTATACCTATCTACAGTGGCCCAGAATGGCTGCCAAAAACCTTGTATAAACTTTCATTAGGCCTTTTAAAAGTGTCTTAAGATTTACTACATTTACTCACACTCAAAGCTTAAAAGTGACCTTAAGTGTCTGGAATTGGCCAAAAGTCATAAAAAACTGTTTAACACTCAATCCCCTTATAGTATGAACTAAATCTTCACATTAACCTCATCATCCTCAAGAGGACCTTTTCAAATTCCATTCTCAGCCAACCATTTTATCACTTCTTTTTCTCAATCCCAAAACAATTCCTCATTTTCCAGCTTTTTATAATTAGATTCTTCCCAGTCGAATGGCCCTCAAAGGAAAGACCTATCCTCGCTTCCAACCCTGAGCTTCAAACACTCTGATCCCAGCGCTGGCACACTTTCCCCTGGCACCTTGAGACAGTTCTTCCCTGACAGAATCATGGAAAAGCAGGGGAATTTTAGCTGACAGAGCAAGATGTGTGCAGGATTCTTCTTGTGATGACAGTTTTGACAAAGCTGCATTTTCAAACAGTAGATTGAGAGAGGGCGCTAACATCAGGAGTATAGAAAGTTGTCAGAGATGGCTCTTGAGGAAATATATTTGAAGTGTTTTGATTGAGATGTAGTGTCAAGGCAACTGCACTTGTAGTTCAATATTTGAGGTGTCCAAAGCTAAATAATCATTGTGGCAAATGTAAAAAGAAGTAGATGAACACACTTTTTTGAAAGTTATTACATTATACAGTACACATTTTGATTCACCAGCAGTTTAACAAATTACAATAAGAGAAACACAAAATAGCTGAAATACATTTGTTTGTATTGGCAAACTAAAAGTATATATTTCAAATGTATTATTTAGCATGGTACTGACATATGAACAACTGTAATTTGAAGCACTTTTATAGTGAATTACACGAACATTCCAAGAAAATGCTATCAAATTACAGTCAAAAGTTAGAACATACCTTTCCATTGAAATAATGGAGTGTGTCCGAACTTTTTACTGGTACTGTATAAAAAGGCTAAATATTTGCGACTGTGTGACCTTTAAGCATTGTTTTTGTACTTATAGTGATTATATTTGAACTTTATTCTGAAATGTTTAAGTCCAAAATACTACATGCTAACAATAACTTATATTGTGTTACATTTCATTATAGTAATTAGTAACATTATGTCACAATTTAGCTTTGTTTTCATCTTAGTTTGGTAACGTATGTTGTTCTGTTACTGGTCCCTTTTTGTAACATTTGCTTCTTCTACTCAACTTTTACTTTTGTGTCTTACTTAAATTAACATGATACTTTTAGTACTTTTGTTACAGAGAGCAGAGAGAAACAATTAGTTATATGTGAGAAAATAAGATGTGTGGCCAATGATTCAAGATAATCACATTCAGCTAAACAAACATGCGAAGACCAGGGCCCTGGAAAGAAAAATAAAATAGAAACTCAATGATACAGGCAAAAATACTTTAAATAACATTTGTGCATAAACATGGTAAACAAATAGTGTTAACTGCCACATCTGCATATTTTTAACATTAGCTTACATATAAAGATTTTTTTCTTCTACTCATGTTGTATCCAGTACATGCCTGTCTGTGTTAGCTGCACATAACTCTCTTCACCATGATGTCACCGCTCAGTAAGCCTCCACACAATAGCATGACGGGGACACCTAGTGGTTAAATGCTATACTGGCACCAGCTTCACATGCAGTTTGGACATAAATATCTCTTTTGCTTTGTGTTTCTGCCAAAACTTTAAAAGTCTGTCTTCAAGTGGATAGATTTACAACAGCGCCATAAAGCAAAAGAAAAGAAAACATCCATAAAAATGTCAAAACAACTCTGAGAAATGCTTGTGAATTGCAAAAATTACCCTTTTTTACCGTGACCATACTGACTTGAATGCAAGCCCATAAACAAGCATATTTCACTGCGTTGTTACTTGGCTGGAGTCCTGTCACAAAAAAGCTGGGCTTGTAACTGGGGGCCAGCACTGGAGAATATTAAACCCGAGTTACCATTAAAACCAATTTTGGTCATAAATTCATGGGCTACTATGCATTTTACGCAGCAGGGAGACTCTGCGTGTCAGGGGTAATGGCCTGCTGTAAATCTACTTCATAGAGGAACATTAAGTAGCGACTTTGCCAGGAGCTCAACCTATATTTCTGGAGGATTTTTCTGGCCTGTCTTTTGAGAGGGAAAATAGGTCACTGGGATGGAAAACGGGCAATGTGGAAAGCATGCTGGAGCAGGATGCATGCTTATTACCAATATTTACTTTTACAAGGATTACGCTAATCATACAAAAAGGGGCACTAAAGGGCCGTTAATTGTTCTACTTCTGCCGGGCACATGAGCACAAAGGCCTTTTCTTGAAGCTGGATGAATGTGTACAGTATTGTTCGACAACTTGGACTGGATTTGCCACAAAAGAAAGCCAGTTTAAAGGCCCGATTCAGGGGTTAGCTAGATGCCGTGAGCCACCCAGAGAACCAAAACCTACTGACAAGTGGGGAAGAAACTAAAGTGGTCATTGGCCACACAATAGTAAAGAAAAGCTTAGTATTTGATCAGTTGTTTTTTATTGACAATATGTTGAAATATTGTATTTGTTTTATTTATTAATGTACATTTCTGGTCAATGTCAAACTTGATGTATTGTAATTGCATGCACCAACATTGAATACAGGACTCATATCCTGTGTCTACAGTAATACTAAGTATAATAAAAGACAGCTTTTTCTGATTTAGAAACATTTTGTTTATGTTTATAATAAGCCTAATTTACTCCTCTAAAGAACAAAAATGTTCTATATTAGCATCACTTCACAATATATCTTTTTAAGAATTTGTTTGCTACACAAGCTATTTCCAGTCAGATTACATGTATTTTAGTTTTACATAAAACTCTGCCAATTGTCAGATTTGTGTTTGACATTTGTGTTCCCGTATAACAAACCACAATTTACAGCATTGGTCACAGTTAAAGCCTCTATTTGTTTTTGCTCGATATATAATTTCAGTCTTTTTACGACCTAAGCCATTAAATCAACATCTTTATGTGACCTGAATACATTGTACCATCCATTCTCTGGCTGTGGTATGCTAATTGAAAGCACTCTTCAATAATAAGCCTTTAGCAATGGCCTGGGAAGATTCCTCTAAGTCAGCGCTGGCATGTGATGAAATCATACTTGGCAACTTTGTGTGAGAACATTTACTTTGGTTAATCCATTGACTCAAAGCATAATCCTGTCTGTCAGTGGCATGCTTTCAGTTTCCTATTTTCTCCTCTAGAGGGAGACCTCTTCCTGTAATAGGAGTGCCAACAAAGCCAGGCGCTATCAAACAACAGTGTGGAAAATCAAATGGAACAGGCCATGTAATCTATACAATAGGTTTATTCCATAGCTATAAATCTGAGGATTAGGCCTGACCTCTGGTTGCCTTTATTTCCTGGGTTATAATACATATTTCCATTGAGATATGACTGAGTTTACTATGTATGTGGCTTATACAGTTTTGAGATTGGATGTATTGATTTCAATAGTGGAAATGTATATGGGATCGTAACAATGTAAGATCTCCAACCCTATTTCCTTTGTTGCAAACCATCCGTACGTACAATTTCTACATAGGAGAGTCCAGGTTTTTGACCCATACTGGGCAGCTGGGAGTAACCTACTATTGATTATTGTTAAAAAAAAAACATCACATACAAAATACCTGGTTTAGTATACAATTTTGAAAGGTAATTGCCATCTCACACGTAACACTGCTGCATTGATTGTGATTGAGAATCTTCAAAAAATCAAGTGTACTCAAACTATATTGAAAATGCATCTACAGCTATATTGCATACTGTATACCACGTCGTTGTACACATTCTGTAATATTTACAATTACAATATGAAATATAGAGTGCTTTAAGATTACATTCAGGTTTTAGACAATCTACAAGAGGACTAGCTGGTAAAACTCACAACTTCTAAATAAGCTACTCTTGTTGCAGTCAGTAGCAGTGGTCGGAATTATATTAGATTTTACAGTAACCCTAATTGGACTGCATTAGATGGTCATATTATTCATCTGAGCTACATTACTAGAAGACTAGAGCCCCCCCAGATACCCTTGGAGATCCACAGAGGACTCTAAATTAATTCTGCTTGTTGTGCTTCCATAAAAAAAGCCAAGGCTGCACTCCAGGTTATCAGGTTAAGTGCATTTGCCGTTTACTGTACTAAATGTATGACCGTGTGCTTTGGGATACCGGTCTATTTGGTGGCACTCAATAATCTCTTCATTACGCCTAGCCCCCACCCCCCTCGGCCGTCCCACAGTTGGAGCTTTTTGCCTAATCAAAGGACCCGGGAGCGGATCCTCGGCTGGCTGCAAAAGCAAACATCGGGGACACAATGCAGAGCGCAGGTTGCCTCATTCATAAATAAAACATGCCACTAGGCTGTTTGTCAGCGCGAGCCCATTGAAATGAAAGTGTAGCCAAACAGGGATGCCTGGCACGCATTATGCCAGGTCATGTGCCGGAGTCGAGACAAAAAAGTGGAGTATTATGTAGAGACAAGAGCAGCAGGCACCAGGGTAAATGTTGCACTTTAGATAACGCTTCTGCAATTCATTATTTATTCAGTATTGTGGGGTAAACAGTATGTGCCTTTGTATGGCTCTGTCTAAAAGCGGAAACAGATGCTGGTATGAGACATTCAATACAATACAGTTTATTCATAATAATCAAATCTTCAATTTTTGCCTGAGAGAAGATTCTCTGTTGACCAATCAAGGGACTACAGTCACCTTTATGAACTAATCCGGTCGTAATAAGTACTAAAAATAAACCTGCAACATTTCCCAACGCTTACTTTGGGACTTTTTGTACCCTTTGACGGTGTAAATGCAAATAGAAGCAAACCGTGCCAAAGTGTGCTGTACCAGGCCACTCATTGTAAACGGACTTTGTTATACACTCAGCTTAGGTGTAAAAGTAAACAGTCAAAACAAAAAAGCTACCAGCCACTAATGATTAAGAAAAAATGTTGAAAAATGTTTGTTATATGTTTGCCAGACAACTCCAACAGATGTTAGATATTGTAATACCTGGGGTTGGTTAAGCTCATTCTTTGCTTGATTAATGTGCCTTGGTACAAATAAACAGGGCATTTTTGCTAAGACAATGCACTAAATTAAGTATAACAACAGCTACAAATACAAATTAATTGTCAATCAAGGAATTTCCATTTTAAAGAGATAACCTAAGTAAACAATAGTAAAATGTAATTAATTAAAAGAGGAAATTAAGTGTTTTATAAGATATCTGAGACCTAGCAAGGTAAGATTAGGGTGAAAAAAAAGTGTGTCCTGTGTCCCCTTGGGCCTCCATCAATTCAATTATTGTGAAGAGCCACTACATTAGAGACCCACTTCACCACACCGGACAGCCGCAGGGACCAAAGCCATAATACACACGCCCCAGGAATATGCTAAATCATATGAGTGCCCCATTTATCATTGCCAAGAGACCTGAATCCACCCCACCCACACGGCAGCCCACCACTCATTCAGGGCCACGGTGTGGAGATGCGATTTGGTGCGGCCTGTCAGCGCTCGTCACTGGGTCAATGTAGCTGCGGGACCCCCTGTCCACAGAAGATAAGGCCCGATCGGAGCAGATGACACTTGGGTCCCCCCGACGCTGTCACTATGGTCCAATACAGCTGTCAGCAACGCTCGACCATGGGCCCACAGAGAGATCTGAGAGACTTTCACAACGGGACAAAAAAGAGAGGTCCAGCAAGAGGTCTTTATCCGCTTAAAACAATCTGGATAGCTTCAGGTAAATGTTCATTCACCGTGGGCTACAAAGACTTTAACCAAGAGGTAACTGTAGCCTTCATTAGATAATTTAAAACATTTACCAACACTCCAGCTTACAACAGCCTTTCAACACCTATCAGTCTACTTGGGATAACATGAGAGTGATAGGGTGGTCCTAATGCAAACACATAATCTAAAAGAAGATGGTTTGAAGCTGAAGCTTGTGAGGGCTACTACACCACTTAAAAACTGGACTACTATTGGTCAGGGCTCTATCCCACACGCTGTCATTTGATGTTGCTATTGAGGCCTGAGAACTAATGTCAAATAATAGACAGATTAACTACTTTAAATCATGGAGTCAGTTGTAAGCTTTTTTTAAATTTATGGTAGGTAGGACACTGGACAAGGCTCTTTTAATTGCAGGGTTTTTTTGAGTACATGAGACATGCAGTAACTCACTATAGTCACAAATTTACCATCTTCCACCCATGCTAGGCAAGAAATGATTTCAAAGTACCTCAGATGTCTCGCCAAATTTAGCACCATTCACATATCTCTTTTTGTAGAAACCACTATTCATAACCAGTGATGAATATTAAATTACCAGCCTCTCCGGAGAAAGTACATCCCCGGCTGTAATCTTTCAGACGGTAGCGTGTCGAGTGTGTTTTATGATCAGAAATAGCTGATTCTTTTACTTGGCTGCGGGGCCCACTTCACCCCACTGTGCCAGCCACTTCTCACTTGGCAGCAGTGCCTTATCTCCACTCCATTTTCAATTAAATACACCAGAGAGATCAGATTTGAATACAATTAGAAAGAGCTGAATGTTGCTTTTTTTATCAAATCCTTAATCTATGGGTAAGGCTTGGGTTCTGAAATAAGTAGGCTATTAGGCTTGTGGCGATACATATGAGTGGGCACATATCAAACAACTAACTGGACTACAACAATGTCAGGGTAGACAATATTGGGTGGATACCAAGTATGTTTATTTGCCTATTTTATTAGATGATTAGACTTCGAGATAGGGTCAAAGTCATGTCTGAGGTCTGCTTTTTCACAGTGCTGCTAGTTTACAACAAGTACCACAAAAGAACACAAACAAAGTCTAAACAGGGTCTACATTAGGACTGAACTCGGCCAAACCCTTTCAAAGCAGGACTACCAAGACATGAAGGAGTAGCAAAGATTCTGTCTACCACCAGTGGTCCCCATACCACAGTTTAAGGGACCACTGCCCTATAGTGAAAATAAATTGGGAAAACCTTGCTGGTAATAATATGTCAGCAGTTTCTTTGAGTACATCACACTTGGATTTGAATGCTTTCTTTCTTTCAATTGAAAAAAGCTTGTGAAGCAAAGCAACTGGGTGACTATTTTTTTATGTTGTTTAGACAGCCGTTTCCAGCACTCAGAAGCCAGCCTAACAGTTTAAATGCCTTTTTAAATGCACACGCCCAGCCCCCTTCTTTACAAGCCAACATGTGCGCTGGTGAAAGGAAAACCAGCTTCCTGACACACTTACAGAGAGTGGCATCAAAAGGCAAGTACAGACAGACAGACAGACAGCCGCCTTGCCCTTACCACCAACACCACAACGGCTTTTCACTTGGGGTGTGAAGCGGGCTAGACAACCTACAGCAGTGCTTCTCAATGATGGAAGACTTGGCTGGATAGACCGTGACCTGTTATCCGTCAAAACGCCAAACGGGAAATCCACTGTTTGCCTTTGAAAGGTTGCAGTCTACAGTAAAAGTCCAAAAGCAATACATTGAATAGCAAAGCAACAAACATGGCTGCCACTTTGATTCAACTTGTGCGGGCAGATCAGAATTTTATCACACCCTGATTCAAAACAGTCATTACCAACTATCTGTTTGACGCTCCTTTTCCGTCAGCCATTACAGAAAACCTAACCAACCAACCTTGCACTAACCACTGTCATACAATCCAGCTACTTTTACAGTAAAAAGTATGTTTCTAATCAACTTTTATATATATCAACATTACAGTGTTTGACCGCATGTGGCACGGTTTTGCATACTTACATTTCCAAGAAACCTCACTGATGGAACTTTCGGAAAGGAAAAATTGATGATCTTAACCATCAGACCACCGTCCGCATTAAGATGGTCTATGAACTTTGGTAATACTGCAATAGTCCAAAGAATGGCTTAAATTTTCTAAATGTTTTCTAGAGATGTTAACTCATTTTCAGTGTAGTTCAAATTTCATTAATGTATCTTTTTCCAATTCAGATTAAATGTCATGTGGGGCTAGAAACTGTCCAAGTAACTATGGGCATGAAGCCAGTTAGTTGCAGGGCAAAAACAAAAACATACGCTGAACAACAAACAATTAATGTGTTCACCAAATCCCCTAAAGCATGTCTTTGGTTGTTGGAGCCTAGCAGAAGATCTAACCCAGAACCTGCTTGCTAAGAGGCAGAAGCACTAATCACTTTGCCACTGTGCATGTTTATTAGTGAATAAGTAAGATAAATGCACTTATAGTTACAGTTACATAAAGTGTGGATCTCAAGAGGTCAATCATGAAAAGTGTACAAAGTTGAAGTGGTGATTAATTTCCATATTCAAGCTCTATTAAACACTTGAGTTATGGTGATTGACAGCTGGCAGCGTGCTTGCGTCCGCCTCCAGCTGATCACTCAAGCAAGAATTAATTAAGCCTGTATCAGCTACAATCATGTCTGTGCTATTCTGTTATTTGGAAATAGAGTAGGGTGGGTAAAGGTTGCTTCTAAGGTATAATCACAAGAAACTGCGGTTTAGTGTACAGCCAATAGTGTTCATAAAAGTCCATATAGACCAGGGGTGCTCAATACGTCGATTGCCAAACCAATGCTGGTAGATCGCGAAGGTCTGCCTTTCAAAATAAAGTCTATCATTATGATTGGTGCACAGAACGGCGCGTCTAACAGTACTTATCACACACATTGTGCAAGCGTGAGTAAAATACACGTGGGCTCATTCAACAGAAAACAGCGTCTTCAACTGCGTGACCTTAAGTTTTCACCACTTTTCCTTCAGTGAGTCAGTGAGTATGGCGCACTCTTTGAAGCGGCTGCAGCAGGAAGACTGGAGGCGGATCAGCGACACATACCCCCACATGACACAAACACATACCCCCACATGACACAAACACACACATACCCCCACATGACACAAACTCACACATACCCGCACATGACACAAACTCACACATACCCGCACATGACACAAACACACAGAAGTGGACTCTATCAGAGCCTCTCAAACTCCTCCCCTTGAGCGTTACCATGGAGCTTCTGTCACTCATTTTACTATAATATTGTTAGAATATATTATATATAAATATTGAAGAGAAGACGCAATGATGTTGCAATTTTGTTTCTTTTTATTTAGCTTTTCATTAACCATAATAATCCTCTGTTTTAGATCCTTGTTTGCGCTCTTGCTAACTACAAAATGTGTCTTTCCCAAGGTTCAACACAGGCTCGGGCACAGGTACTCTGGTCAGTAAGATGCAGGTGGAGCAGGGCCGCTGGCATCAGTTGGTGGTGAACCGTAAACGTCGTAACGCCATGCTGAGTGTGGACAA
>JAVQKC010107977.1:0-11170 GCA_036025475.1 Philypnodon macrostomus | reverse complement strand
CGGTACTATGCTTCACCGTAATATTAGTAGTGTATTATTATTGTTTATATATGACCCCAAAATGGCAATATAATTTTTACAAGTTATTGTGAATACACCATTAACGTTTGAACAATGTTGAGAGTTATTGTGAACGCGTTTAATAAAGTTTTACTGATTTGTCTGACTGTTTTGTTTTGCTTAATGCGCCTTATGGTCCGGTGCGCCTTATATATGAAAAGAAAAGAGTTCGAAAATAGACCGTTCATTGACAGTGTGCCTTATAGTGCGGAAAATATGGTAATTTGAAAATGAGACCTGTTTAGGACCATTATAATACCTGGAAAGAACTCAACAAAAACCTCTTGGAGCAGCTGGATTACAAGGCTCCTGGCTTTCTTTCCATTCTCTCCAAGCTGAAATCGCTCCACCATGTACTGCATCTGTGAATTTACCTAATCAAGAGAAGAGAATGAAGAAGAAATATACCCAAGTACATTGCAGAATACATTTTATCTGATTTTGCTTTGGCTGAATTATCTGCCTCCATCTAACCCACACAAAGTAACTTCATGACCGTTTTCAAAACATCCATAAATCTTGGGTCTTTTCCCCAGTTTTTATATTCACTATTAACCTTAATACTCTTAAAGTCTACAGACAGTATCCCAAGATGTATAAAAAGTCACTTACAGACAGCAAATCACAGAGCTCAGGTTTGAGTCGGTCAAAAACCTGTTGCAGGTTTTGGAAGTCAGTCTTCTTTTTGGGAATCAGCTTGAACTCCTTCTTCTCTCTCGGTTTGACGCGGACATTCAGGCCTTTCAGCTGATGCTCCACAATGGACAGGGCTGTTTGTATGCTTTCTGGCTCATCAAATTGAACGATGGCATACACGCCCTGAAAAGCAAGCACAGGGAAAATGTGTTCTGTGATTAGGGGTGTGCGATATATAGCAATAAATATAACAATCTGATAATCTGGGAAGCTTGTTGAATTGATTAATTTGTGCTCTGCTCTTAATTTATACGGCCAGTGTTCATATGAATAAATAAAGATAATTAAATAGAATTAGGTAATATGATGAGCATTGGATTGGGTGAACATTGTTTTAAGTAAAATAATATCTAAACTGTTATCTTTGCTTAATAAAATTGCAATATTATTTTTTACAATATAACCCACCTCTGTGATGCTGTAAAAAATATGGGAATCTTGATATGTTCTAACCTTATTTTTGTCCATGATGACATCTGCGACATGGCCAAACTGCTGGAAGTACTGAGCCAGGTCGGTTTGGGAGATGTCTGGTTTGAGACCACTCACAAACACACTGCGCTCATCCTGGGTCTTCCTGGTGGACCTGACAGTGCTCAGCGTCTGGTGTTTGCGGCCTTTCACATGTTGATCCAAGCTCGGCTCTTAAAAACCAAACAATAAAATCTTTATTGTTTTTAGAACTAGACAATCACATCCCCAACATAGGAGCAATTACTAGGTGTGCATGAATGATGTAGCTTAGAAAGTTAGCTCAGGCTACTCACGGTTCGGTATGTTGACGTTGCACAAACAGCAGTGAAAGCCTTTCGCAGTGGTTTTTATGTCCGCTTCCATTGCACCAAAACGTATACAAAGACAACTAAAGGGGAGACAGATCAACAATTCAACCCAAACCCACTTTCAAAGCTCCTCCCGCCGTGTCCACCGTGCGTTTGTTTCACTGTCCGACCTCATAATGTGTCCGGAGTGTTTGTTTCTGTCATTAGAATAGTTCCGATGTGAAAAAACTAATATTCCACCACGTTTTCATAGTTGTCCTCTTTACTGGTTAAACGGGAAACCATCAAGTTAACTTTATTTATATCGTGTTTCATTAATGTGTGTATTATATAAAGAAGAACTAGTCATTTTCAACATTTATTAATAAAAATCAAACAAGTACATGCACATACAACCGCTGCTTGTACCAGTTTCTAATACATACTAATATCCTTGTAATTTACCTCCTAAAAATAGAGCAAATTGTTTTTTTGTAATAAAATCTCAGCTGCCATTGAGCATTATAAACTGTACCTTGTAAGGAACCCCTGCATATTTGTTTTAGATTAGAGATTGTTAAAAATAAAACACCAGTTTTCCATTATACAAAATTTAATAACCACTTTTTTCACGTATAACATACATCTGACAGAAAAGGATTAAGACAAGATTCCCTGCTGTATTTAAAAAAAAAAAGACTTTAATTAAAAAACATGGAAAAGACTATTTACACATGGACTATTTCTTAGCTGCTCTGCCTCTTCTGGTTTTGGGCTGCGTCTCAGCTTCGGTATTGTCCACATTGGTCTTTGTAGCCACATCAGTCGCCTTCGCCCCTCGTCTAGCTCGTTTAGCGGGCTGTACTTCTTTATCTGAGAGATCCTTCTCTTCAGGATTTGTGGCTTTTTGTGGCACACCATTTTCAGTCTCCTTTTGGTCACCAGATTTGGTCTTCCTGCCTCGAGCAGGCTTCTTCACAGGTGTAACCTCAAAGATCTCTAGATCAGTTTTCCACTGTACAGCTCTTTTGGATGTTTTCATGTCTTCAACAGCTTCACTTTGTTCGGTTGAGTCATTCTGGTTACTGCTCACAGTCTCCTCAGATGGTGCTTTAGAAGCTGCCCTCCTCCCCTTTTTGACAGGCTCGACTGGCGCTGCCTGTGTCACCTCCTCTGCAGTGCTTTCCTCCACGGAGACAGCTGCACCTCTGCGGGCTTTTTTAGCTGGCACAGTATCAGGGACATGTTTCGCAGACGTCTTTCCTCTTGCTCGTGAAGGTTTAACATTAGCAGAGTCATCCTCAGGTCCTTGCATCTCTGATGTGTTTACCTCCAACACTTGTTTTCCTCTTTTGCCTCGTTTGGGTTTGTCAGTGGAGCTGCTGGAGACCTTCTCACTGTCCTCCTCCGAAGTACCATTTTGAGCATCTTGAGTTTTCTGTGCACCTCTTCTGGACTTTGGAGCTGGGCGAGCCTGTTCATCTGATTTGACAGCTTCAACTGGTGTCTCCGCTGCAGCCTCTGTTGTCTGGACCTCTTCACTTGATTCATCTTGGTGTGACTTCTTAGCCCTTTGAACTCTCTTCGGCTCTGGGGATTTAACCTCCAGTTTAGTAGTACGCCCTCTCGTCCCCCTCACAGAAGCTTGTGGGACCTCTGTAGCAGCTCTGGTATTTCTTCCTCTTTTGGGTTTCTCAGTGACCGGCTGCTCACTCACCACTGCAGTGCTTTCTGGCTCCGGTTGAGGAGGCTCAACTTGTGGTTTTGCTCTTTTCCCCCTTTTGGGTTTCTCAGGGACATGCTGCTCCGGCTGAGTGTCTTCAGTAGTTTGACTCTCCATCACAATGCTCTCTGGCTCTGGTTGAGGCTCGGCTGGTTTATTGTTGTTTTTTCTCCCCCTCTTGGGTTTTTCCTGAGCCGCTGTTTCAGTATGGTCACAGTCATTTACAGCTGTGGTGTGGTTATCTGCTTGTTCAGGGGCCGTCTCATTCACCTGGTTTGCTTCTTCAGGTGGGGTTATGGTGGCCTCTTCTGAAGTAATTTCTTGAGCTTTTCCAGCTCTGCCTCTCTTCTGTCTCACAGAAGGGGCTAGTGGAGCTTCAGTTCTCTTCCCTCGTTGGTGTCTGACTGGAGCAGCCTCTTTTTTATCCTCAATTGCAGATGGGATGTTTTCCTTTTCTTCGTGAACTGCTTTGGTTGCCACAGCCTTCTTTCTGCCTCGGACAGGTTTCTTCTGTGCTTCCGGGATACAGGCTTCAATGGTTTCTATGGCAGCTACTGTGCCCACTTCAGGTGCACTCTCAGCTACAACAGGCTCCACAACAACAGAGTCCTCTTCCTGGTTGACGCTCTGTGTTGTTTCAGTTGATTCTGAACAAACAAAACATGACATTAAAATACTTCTGAAACAATGCAAACAGAAACTAGAAAATGAAACCTTAAATACCTTTAGCCTCATTAGCTTGTGTAGCATCACTGTCCAGAGCGGTGGTGACAAGTTCTGGCTCAACTACTTTAGCATTTCTCCCTCGTCTTGGCTTCACAACACACTCCTGTGTTGGTGCAGACTCTACTCCATCATTAGCAGCATTCTCAGCTTCTGGCACCGTTTCAGCGCAAACTGCTTGGACAACTTTGTCTTCATTTTGAGAAGCCTTCTTGGCAATTCTGCCTCGTCTTGGTTTCACAACATGCTCATGGGACGGCGCAGACTCCACTACATTGTTGACAGGACTCTCAGCTTCAGGCACCGTTTCAGTGGAAACTTCTTGGACCTCATCTTTCTCCTGAGAAGATTTTTTGGTAATTCTGCCTCGTCTTGGTTTGACCACCGGTTCAGGAGCACTTTGTTCTTGTACAGGTTCCTCTGGTTCCTTTACATTAGCTCTCTTCCCTCTTCGGCCTCTGACTGGTGCAGCACCTTCCAAAACGGCTTCATCTTTTTTGTCTTCAACTGCAGCAGGGATGTCCTCCTTTTCCTCGTGAGCCGCTTGTGCTTCTACAGCCTTCCTTCTGCTTCGGACAGGCTTCTTCTGTGCTTCTGTGATTTGAGTGGCAGCGGCCGTCTCCACTTCAACAGGCTCACAAGTTTCCATAGCATTTGAATCATCTTCCTGGCTGCCAGAGGGCATTGTCTCAGTTGATTCTAAACAAAAACAGATTACATGGAAAAAGTGAACACACCATTTAACCATTGCAGAAAACAGACACTCCTGAAAGAAACATGAACTACCTTTAGCCTCATCATCAGGCGTCACGTCACTGACAAGAGCCGAAGTAACCTCTTCATGCGCTTTAGCTTTTCTGCCTCGTCTTGGTTTGACCACAGGCTCTGGAGCGCTTTCTTCTCGTACAGGCTCCACTTTCCTTCCTCTTCGGCCTCGAACTGGAACCTCAACATCAGATTTATTGTTCTCTTCTTCAATGGACTCTGCGACAGGCTTGGTTTCACTGTTAGTAGCAATGACCATTTCAGCTTCTTTTTGCACCTCTGGAGCCGATTCAGGGATAGCCACAACGTCCATGTCTTTAGAACTGCTGTCCGACTGGTCAACAACTGATTCTAAAACTAGATGAACACAAGAACACGACATTAGACCTTTTAAAACATATTTCATATTATGATTATCATTCAGTTACATTACCTTCTGTGGCTACAAATGTTTGATCTTCAACTGGCTGCTCTCTCATTAGCTCTTCAAGTCCCTCAAAGTCCTCCACTGGCGCAGTTCCTCTCAGCCGCGGAGACCTCATCAGTTTCTTGATCCCAAATTGATCCTCCACGGGCTGTGCTTTCTCTTTGGGCGTCCTTGGGATCCTTTTGACAGCTGGGAGAATCTCTTCCATATCCACCTCTTCTTCAGTCTTCTGCTTTGGAGTCGTCATAATTCTCTTGACTCCTGTCAGACAGTCCTGCTGTTCCATCTTTTGTTTTGGTGTCTGCAGAAGTTTGCCTCTTAGGTCTTCTATAGGCTCAGACTTTGGCCTTGGTGTTCTCATAACTCTCTTGACGACAGTAAGACACTCTGGTTGCTCGATTTTCTGGTTAGGAGTTTGCATCATCATTTTTACCCCGGATAGACACTCTTCCTGTTGTTCAATTTTCTGTTTAGGGGTTTTCAGTAGTTTCTCCCGAAGGTCCTCAACAGGCACGGCTTTCTCTTTGGGAGTCTTCATGATTCTTTTTACTCCAGAAAGGCATTCCTCGTTTTGTTCAATTTTCTGTTTAGGCGTTTTCAAAATCTTGCTACTTGAGTCTTCAACTGGTGTTCCCTTCTCTTTTGGAGTTTTCATGATCTGTTTGATAGCAGATAGACACTCCACTTGTTCCATCTTCTGTTTTGGGGTCTTTAGAAGTTTACCTCGCAGGTCCTCAACAGGTTCCGCTTTCTGTTTTGGGGTTTTCATAATCCTCTTCACTCCTGTTAGACCCCCTGGTTTCTCTATATTCTGTTTCGGGGTTGTTGGGGTGTCAGGGCCCTCTTGAGCAGTCGGTTCGCTCTCAATTTCCAGAGGAGGAATATCTGACACAACGCTAGATTCTTGTTCGTTGAGCAGGCGCTGAACGGCTTCACTGTTGTATCTTTCACCTTTGACTGTTGATGCAACGCTCATTGGAGATACAACCATTTCACCTACAAAAAAATATAAGATAAGGAAATCAACAAAATAAATACTCTATAGGATTATCAGGCTATGTCTTTTCACGCATACCGGTCTCCTCTGGTGTGTTCAAAACAGAGGGCTCAATGATAGATTTGCTGACATCTGCCAGTGGAGTCTTGGTTGCACTGTGCATAGTTTTGACTGATCTCCTC
Organism: Philypnodon macrostomus; assembly: GCA_036025475.1. NCBI lineage: Eukaryota > Metazoa > Chordata > Actinopteri > Gobiiformes > Eleotridae > Philypnodon > Philypnodon macrostomus. Next base: position 4,836 of record JAVQKC010107977.1, on the reverse strand, counting down.
TTGTCATTTTTAGGAGTTTTGAAGATTTCAGAAATTCCTGAAACAAGGTCAAATATGACATGTTGAACCCGTCATACAAATCAAGCATCAAATGTACATTGCTGGGATGATGATTTACCGGTGAAATCTTCATCCATTTTCATGTTCTTTATTAGCACTGCTGCGTTTGTGACAATTTTTGGTGGAGCACCTGTAGCTTGCACAACTCTCAGTCTGTGAGCCCGTCCCACAACAATTGTTGCAGGGGAAGCTGCATGGCCAGTGCTGACATGGTCCACTAGTTTTCGTAAAGGAGTCTGAAAAGATTTAGGTTAAAGAATCATCAAGTAGATACTGACTGTATTAAGTATTACATGCTGAATAAATCTAAAATCGATGCACTTTACCTGTGGCAGCTTCTTCGGAGTCTTCACAGTTTGCTTCTTTGTCGTCGTCTTGGTGATTTGTTTCTTGGTTGGAACAGCCACTTGGGCTTTAGCTTTACCAAATCTCACAATGTCTGCCCAGGATGTCATCACTAAGTAAAGAAATAAAGCAAGAGTTAAATTAAACGAATTATAAGCATATTACTTCAATACCAACAATGTGTGAATGAATTATATCGTAGATCTAGTTCACAAAATTTTATTAAACTACATGAGCCAAAAAGCCCTGTTGCTCTTTAACTATAAACTATAATATTACATTAAAGATAAATAATTGCAGATTGCATTGTGACCCCTCAACTCAGTTTAATGTATTTTGAGGTTGCAGAAAGTATATTGGCGTAAATGTCCAAATTTAAGGGGGAAAGCCCCATATACCTTTCATTGAGGATCTCATAAGGCCACTTTTCCTGCGCATCACTTTAGTGGCACTCTTCAGAGCTGGGGTCTTCTTTGCAGAGCTCTTCATGCTCTTCCTCTGCAGTGGGATTTTAGGAGTAACATTGACTGATGGGACATGTTCAGTCACTGCATCTTTAGCAACAGGAGACGGTGTGCTAATGCGCGACACCGAGAAGCGCCCTTGTACTGTAGGGGTCTGGTCTCCTGAGGGCAGAGGAGTTTTCACTGGCATTACATGAGCAGGAGATTTAGTCTTGGGAGTGGACTTGCGCTGTGATGTGGCCTTGGGAGTTTGAGGTGACTTTGCTGGAGTTTTAACAGATTTTGGTGAAGCACTCTTAGGAGTAACTGCCTTCTTTCCAGGTGATGGAGTCTTGGATGAAGGTGATATGTTTTTAGGAGACTTGGCTTTAGGAGATGTAGCTCTCTGGGCTGGTGATTGAGCCTTGGGTGATTTCTTTGCAGGAGTTGGTGTCTTGGGAGAAGCCTTCTTGGCATTAGGGGATTTCTTGGGTGAAGGAGTTCTCGCTTTAGGGCTTTTCACAAGCCGCCCTTCTTGAGCACCCCCCTAAAAAATTTTCAAGTTTTTGTTACAAAAATGGAACAAGCAAAAAAGTTGTTACTTTAAGATGGGCTCAACTTGTATAACCACAAACATTACCTTGAGTAGACCAATGACTGAAGCTCGTCTGAGCAGTGACAGCTTGGGTCTTGAGAGACACAGACTCCTCCGTGGCGCCGCCCCTTTGCGCAAAGGAGAGTCAGGAGGCAGCCGTTTGTCAAACAACTCTGGACTTAGTTGACCTCCAAAAGACACACGCTTCCTCTTCATCTGCTGTGTGGGCAGGTCAGCAGCAAGCTCCCCACTCTTGCGTTTCTTGGGGTTCTCTTTTGCTGCAAATGCATTTTACTTGGTAAAATGGTGATGAAATGTGAATAAATTGTTTGATGAAAGTTTAAAATGCTTACCAGTTTCTGAGCTCTTTGGCGTTGCCTTGCGGGTGTTCTCTGTTTTTGCAGGAGATGCTACTTGTTTTGGTTCAGATTTAGGTGATGTGGTCTCTTTGCTCCTCCTTCTTGTTGTTGGGGGCTTGGGAGTAGATATTTGCTCAACAGCTTCACTCACAGTAAACTTCTGTGGGGTAGCTTTGCATCGTGGTGAGGTTGTTTCAGCTTGTGTAGTTTCTTGAGCATTAGGTGCTGTCTGCTCTGTGGGGAGCTGAAGAGAGCGTCTCTTCTTGGTTGACTTGGGAGTCAAACAAAGTGACCCATCTTCAGTTGCACAAACTGGGGTTTGTTCCTTCTTGGGCGTGCTTTTGCCTCTCACACGAGCTGGCTTTGCGTCATCTTTTCTGGCAGATTCTGGTTTCGGAGTGCAAAACTTTGATGAAGGTGTCTGCAGGACACTGACAGAAGACCTCCGAGGGGTCTTAACATCAAGAGACTTTTTGATCATTTGATACAGCTCATTGAAGGGTGATGCAGTCTTGCTTTCAGATAGACTAACATCTTTGGACTCCACCTCAAGTGTCTTCTCCAGCGATCGCTGAATGTTGTGAATGTTTGCGCCATCTTTGAGATGTGGGTCTAAAAATGAGGACATACAGTTAGACCCAAGTTAAACTCAGCACTGCTGCAATGTGTCAACTATTGGTGAATGATTAATGAAAAGATTTACCAGATGCAATTGCTTCAGCTTTGCCTCCAACTGAAGATCTCTTTTTTGGTGTAGGCGCAGGAGGGTACTCAAACCTAAAACAATCACAAGTGTCACTCAAAATAATAACTGAACTACTTGACAGTATTTACTACTATATAACAAATATAATGAACAGGCCAAGACAAACCTGAAAGAACGATCAATGATAGTGATTACATCTCCATGCTTTAGACGCTCAGACTGATGTAAAGCCTTTCCATTTACACATGTCGGGTTTACCGAGCTTAGATTAGTCAAAATTACCTACAACAGAAAAAGAAAATTCTGTTAGAACACCGTCTGATGCAACCATTTGGCTGTAAACAAATTAAGAGTTGTTCCAAAAGTACCTCTTTATTTTCATTGAGATCAATTCTGCAATGTTCCTTGGAAACTTGAGGAAGCTGAATGCGGATGTCACAATCAGGCGTCCTGCAAAAATAAAACGAGGGATAAATGAGCAACAAAGTAAGCCCAGCGTAATTACAGACACAACACACAACATACAGGCAAGTTTAAATGCATGACGTCAGCGACTGAAGCCCAGCCTCCAAATAAGCTTTAATTGCACGGACTTCGATCCCTCTCTTGGGTAAAGAGACACATGGGTGGAATAACATGGATAGATAAAGGACAACAGGATTCATAACAACAAATTACATTTCGTTAATTCATTCCATCATCTTAACCTCCATGTAAAACCAGGAATTAAACTCACCTTCCAAACAAGCAGGAGGCAGTAAGAGGGAGCTCTGTCCCGTCTCTTCCGCTCCTCTTTATTACAACTACTTTACCGTGAAGTGGCATCGTTGACCCGTTACCTAAACATGACAAAAACAAGTAAGAAACAAAACACGACTACTCCCTGCACATGAAGAAAAACTGTGGCATTGTATTAAATATGTTAATATACTGTACCGTCTCTTTGTAAAGTAACTCATGCAGTACTTACTACTGTCTACTCTACACTATTCGAGTTGCGTCTTTTTGTATTCATTTGTCTTATTTAAGACATTGTGTCATACCGAATCTAACCACGTGCACCGTGGTGTCTTACCACTCAAAAAGGAGCTTTAAAAGATCCACATATTTTCCATTACGGAACCAAGACTTTGACTGGTATCAAACCCGCAAAGCACAATCCCTTTATATAAAACAAATGACAGGTAGCAGCAGTAGTTAACTTAATAATTCTGACGATATTATTCATGCTTACCTGTAAAACCGTTTAAAGACACATAAACGTCTGGCAATCCATAAAAGTCGTTCCGGATGTGGCAGTGTTAAGTTTTATTACGAAAACATATCAAACCTCAGATTAAAAGACTTCTCTTCCACACTACACGGTGAACGTCGGACAACAGCTAACGGCAGCTATTTCCACAACTGTGCCGCCGCCGTGCGTTCTCTTCCGGCAAGTAGTGTGATATCACTCCGCTGGAACTTCTATACAACCTCTTTGACTACAGCATACATTTAATTAGAAGAAATATGTTGCATACGGTTAAAAATCTCGCACTATTATTTCTATCCGCGAGTTACTGTTCTTTTTCCTGGCTCTGGGGATTCCAATTATTTTGGCAGCAGATGGACTACTTTGTTTACACTTTTGGCGGAGGAGTATTCCGTGATTCAGTGAATTGTGATTTGAAAATGTTTGAAATTCCGCGCGAAGGAACCTGATTGGCTAAAACGTCACAAGTGCGTATAAGAGGCGAGGCCTATTCCTACGCTTTACTTTCCCCAAAATACAAGAGCTTCAATCATAAACAGCATAGTATTACTGCAGCCACCATCTGTAAATGTAGTTAAATGTTCTTTGATCCCCCATAGAGGCTGGTGTTTATTGATTTGATCATATCTTCGATATCTGTCACAAGTCGTCCTATGATTGGAAATGAATGGTTGGTTTGGGACAGAGTGCCAACATTTAAAATGATAATAAATAGACTGAGATATAGCTTAAAATGTTATAGCAAATCGGAAAGTCAGATAAGCCAATAATAAGCAATAATACTTATTGATATGTAGTAAATGTGACTGAGTAAATGTAACTGAGTAAATGTGACTGAGTAATGTAACTGAGTAAATGTGACTGAGTAAATGTAACTGAGTGAATGTAACTGAGTAAATGTGACTGAGTAATGTAACTGAGTAAATGTAACTGAGTAAATGTGACTGAGTAATGTAACTGAGTAAATGTAACTGAGTAAATGTGACTGAGTAAATGTAACTGAGTAAATGTGACTGAGTAAATGTGACTGAGTAAATGTGACTGAGTAAATGTGACTGAGTAAATGTAACTGAGTA
>JAVQKC010107976.1:0-11134 GCA_036025475.1 Philypnodon macrostomus | reverse complement strand
CATGTTATTGTCCCTGTTATTGTCCATTTTATTGTCCCTGTTATTGTCCATGTTATTGTCCATGTTATTGTCCCTGTTATTGTCCCTGTTATTGTCCCTGTTATTGTCCCTGTTATTGTCCATGTTATTGTCCCTGTTATTGTGCATGTTATTGTCCCTGTTATTGTCCCTGTTATTGTCCATGTTATTGTCCCTGTTATTGTCCATGTTATTGTCCATGTTATTGTCCCTGTTATTGTCCATGTTATTGTCCATGTTATTGTCCATGTTATTGTCCCTGTTATTGTCCCTGTTATTGTCCCTGTTATTGTCTCTGTTATTGTCCATGTTATTGTCCCAGCTTCAAGAGAAACCGTATTAGGAGATCATAATTCTGTCTCAGTTTAGTCCTGGTCTAGACTTAAATAAATACAGTATAATAATATAACTTTGGTTGTGGTTTCTGGTTTAGTCCTAGTTAGACCCCGTTGAATCCTGGTGCAGATTTATATCTGATTTCGACCTGGTTTAAACCTTATTTATACCGGGGTTGGTTCTGGTTTAGTCGTGGTTTAGGCCTTTTTAAAACCTTGTCTAGTGGTGGTGGTTTAGACCTCTTATATTTACACAAAGCTTTTGGCTAGTAAATATAGGAAGGCAGTGATAATATTCAACATTTTGTCACCAATCTTTCCTATGTCGATAACTTTAAATGATAAATTGTATGTATGCATATGTATCTTTTTTTGTGTTTATTCAGGTGGAGAAAGAGTTCACGTTCTTGGACTATATCATGGGTGGCTGTCAGTTAAACTTCACTGTACGTATTATAGACATAACATAATATTACCCCATACTCACACTTTGACTCTTTGACTTCTCTTATGTTCTTTTACATACTTTTGACAGATCGCTATAGACTTCACAGGCTCCAACGGTGACCCCAGGACGCCTCAGTCTCTGCACTACATTAACCCCGAGGGATATAATGAGTATGTGAAAGCGATTTGGGCCGTGGGTAATGTTATCCAGGATTATGATAGGTAAATCCTTCAGATGTTTCACATTTTTATTGATATAAACCAGGATTTGATTTGATCTGAAACTATGCTAACTATGCCCGCAGTACTAAGATGTTTCCCGTGTTTGGATTTGGAGCTCAGGTGCCTCCGCTGTGGCAGGTACAGTCAGAACATACATTTAATTCAACACATCTGGGGAACCATGATTTTGAATACTATTTATGTCTAATGTCCAACCTCTGATTGATACCTGGTTTAGTCCTGGTATTGTCCTGGTTAAGCCTTTTGTAGGCCTGGTTTAGTCAGGGTTTAGACCTGGTTTAGACAAATTAGTTCTAATTTTGTCTTTGGTTGAGTCCTTGTCTTATCCTAGTCCTACATTAGTTGGCTTTGGCTGCATGTAGTGGCAGAGCCCTCACTTCACTGTCATTTAGAACATGTGAGATGACAAATATCCCAATCTATTTATTATTAATGAATAACATTCCATACTGTCAATTACACTTATGGTATTAACAACATGGCTTTACTCTGATTGGATAAAAGTTGGTACATCCAGTCCAGTTTGTGCACATATCTGTAGCTGGTTAATAAAATCAATAAAAATGTGTATAGCATTTTCTCTGCATATTCCCACAGGTTACTCATGAGTTTCCAGTAAATTTTGATGCTGCAAATCCATTCTGTGCAGGTATGTATAAAAGTACTACTTGTTGGTAATACTGTTACATTTACTCAGTTACATTTACTTGAGTAACTTTTTGAATAAATTGTTCTCCATAGAGTAGCTTTACTACTAGTAACTGTACTCTTACTTGAGTAAACTCTTGTAAATCTACAAAGAGTAAGAGTACTTTTACCACCTCTGTGTGTCGTGTAAGAACAGCTTTATGTGAAAAATGTGATTATGTGGAAATTCTGTTCCTTGTGCCTTCATTTTTTTAAATATATTTTTTTAGTTTATCTTTTGAAAATATAAAAATCTGTTATTTATCTTTTTTTCCAGATTACCACAAAATTAAACAAATAATCTGACATTACGTTCAAACAGTTTCTCAGGACTTGACTATTTTTTTCACCAGTACTTTTCAACTCGAGTAATTATGTGAATGAGTACTTTTTACTTTTACTTGAGTAACATTATTTTGAAGTAACAGTACTCTTACTTGAGTAGATTTATTGCCTACTCTACTCACCTCTGCTTGTGTCGGAACGGGCATCCGACCTAAAAATCATGTCAAATTAAAATACAAATCTCCTGCTAAGAGGCGGATGTTAAGCTTTGGTGACCCCAGCTTGGGCATTGACTGCAGCACATAGCATAATATTACATTATTGACATATTAATATTTCTGGTACTGCATTGTGTTACATACTCATATACTTACTTATGTAACAACTCACCTACTAAGTCTCATTTCATTTAGAGGAATTCTTGACAAACAAAGGCCTTAAAGTGCAAGCGCAAGTATTTGGCCTCAGCCACACTGCATATAAAGTGAGTAAACAGCACAACTCACACAACATATGTTTTCAGTCCATAAATGTTCAGATTTATGACGGTGGCAGCCATGTTGGAACATCTAGAGGACAAAAGTTACATATTGTGCTTTTAATGACATTACTATACTTACTAATGTTAACTGGTGGGTGTATAGCCTAACACTCAGTTAATATTTATGAACCTGTGCCAGGATTATGCACATTTTAGTATCTGTATAGAACCCTGTGTATGTGTGTTTTGACTGTGAGCGGCAATAATAAAAAGCACAACAGCACAAGCCGCATTTTTCAAGTTTGTTTGACGTATTTAAAATGCTAATAACTGGTTTATTATGTGCTACATCAAATGCAAATGCTCTGTTTTACTGCCGTGAAGTTAGGCCGATGTTAGCATTTGCATATCTTATGTCTGTCTCCTTAGCATGCACGCAGGAAGCGGATAGCGGCCAGACTCACAATAAATAACATTAACAGGCACATTAGATAAACAAGCGTCGATGATGCTCCGATTAGTGGATGCCGAGCCTAACGTCCTTTAAATTCAGGTGTTTGACACTGTAGCATATGGTCCTCCCAAATCAACCGAAAGCCCGCCGTATCCTGCAATGTCGTGGAAAGCAGATGAATTAAAAAAGTCTTTTACGACAGCCGCTTTACGATGTTGAAGAAATGCTTGAGCTCTTTAAGACCAACTGCCGACTGCTGCTTCTGTCTTTGTGTGCGTGGGTGTGTTTGTTATGGAGCCGTTAAGACAATAGTTCAACCTCTAATTGTACATAAGAAACTTCCTTTAATGTTATGTTCACACTAAAGTCATAATCACTTGGAAAAGCCATTGAGAAACACAGCAATATATGAAGATCCATAAATGTAGCTATGTATTATATTCAAAGCAGCTCGGCCTGTCATAGGAGCAATGCATTATGGATATGAGATGGGTACAGTGACATTTACTCTGGTGAGCATGCTGACAGTTATCTTTTCACATATTATGTCAAATTGTTGCTTTTAACTTTGTTTTAACCTGTAAGCTATTTAATGGGAGGAGATAATATGAACTGAGGAGAGAGAGGGGGGGCTTTGAAATTCAAAGCATAATACTGAGAAGATACTACATGTCTATAGGCTGTGAACCAATACTGCTGCTTTTGAGAAATGAGAATATCTTTGTATGTCTGTTTTAAACACATATGCAAAGAGGGATACATACAATAACTGAAAAATCTAGATGGTGCGAGACTGGAGGTTCAATTTTGGTCCTCTAGTTGGATACTATGTAATTTTCAGTCCGCCCCAGGGCAGCTGTGGCTACAGAAGTATCTTATCACCATCACTGATTGAGTGAAAAAAAAGAATGGACTCTGAATGGACTCTGTAAAAGCTGTAAATGTGCAATGTGTATCAAATCCATTGTTATTATTTTGTGGTTAAAGGTCAGGTCTACATACATGGTTGTGTGTGATGATAAATCTACAATGTAAATAGTAAAAAGTAATTTGTGATGTTCATTTGTGACTAGTTATCCTCCCTTTAAACCCACTCACACTGATCAAGAGCCTGATCTGCCCCACAAACAAAATACTCAAGTGTATCTAATGCTGTCTTTCTCCAGGCCTCTCCAGCCTCGTTCCAGCCTGGCCATAATCTCAGACACTTTCTCTCTCCGGCTGCTCCTAATCCGCTCCACAGCCGTGAAAACACTCCATGAGAAGGAGATGACCCGTTCAAATAGGCCCGGGCCACCACCCACAAACTCAGCCCTGGAGGGTCTGGCCGAGGACACACACCACAAAACACACAGCAGCTCATCTGGGCTCAGTGCACAATGTGGCATTAGGATCAGTACTGTTTGAAGTGCCATTATTAGCCACAACTAATAACACTTTTAGAGAGGACTGTGCGTCTGCATTGGTATTTAAAGAATAGGCAGGTCACTGTTGGGTGTCACAATGACTCGTCCGGTGGTGTGCAAATTTGAAGTGGGTTTGCTCGGCCCATATTTGAGGGTTTTCGGACGTTAACAACACTATATATGCTACAAGCCCACAGTTAAAGAATGTCTCATTTTTACTCAGATCACTTCTGGTATTCTGTAACTGAGTAATAATTTTTTCTCAAATACAACGTAAAAATATCAGGTACTGCAGCTTTAAATTCTGACTACGTAATAATAATAATAATAATAATAATAATAATAATAATAATAATAATAATAATAATTAATGTCATATAAGGGATTACAACCCTTTGTCTGGGGCGGTGGTCCTGCTCAAACGCATACTGTTCTTGTGTCCTTGGGCAAAACACTTAACGCACCTTGCTTACGTATGACTTTAGTTGGTGGTGGTTGGAGAGGTCTATGGTGCAGAATGGTGGCCATGTTTCTGTCAGACTGCCCCAGGGCACCTGTGGCTCCATTGTAAAGGGTTTTTGAGTGTCCAGAAGTGCTCTATATAAAACAGATCCATTATTATTATTATCTGGCACAGAGTAATTTAAAAACAATATTTTCCGGTACAGTTATTTTGAAAATGTCACAAATTATTATTACATCATAACCCTGCTTAAATAATAACCCAAATGATGTTGGACAGTAACTGCTTGGGCCCATTTATCATAACTCCACGATGAAAACATCACATCTTCTCACATTGTCACTGATCCCCTTGTGTTTAGTTACTCACTAATATAACCACATAGCCATGCTGTTAGCAGTCAGTTCCTCTGGCTGTGCTTCAACAGATGGCACCACGGGTCCCTGGACAGGCCCAGAGAGGGGGATGGTGTGTGGGGAGAGAGGTGAGGTTGTGGAGAGTCAGGCCCTGAGGAAGAGCAAAGAGGGGACATATGTCTGGCACCTGCAGTACATATAAACAAATATTATTATGGTGTACAAAAAAGAATCTCCACTCACGTACATGTGAAAGTGAAACTCGTGATCTTGATCTTAATAAAATTGTGGGTCACACTTAATTTTACATAGTCCTTAACTACATTGTATCTACCTCATTAAGTACAATGTAATACACTGTAACAAACTGTAATAACATGTAACTACATTGTACTTAGTGAGGTCAATACGATGTAGTTAAGTGTGAACAAATTGTGAGATTATATTTTGACCATATTGCTCCACCACTAATCTTGAGTTACGTTATTTGCATTAGTAAACCAATCATCCTAAAACATACCTGTAACATTATTGCAGTGCTCTACTAATATGGCATTTTTCACATTCAGTCGTTCCCAAAAAGGATGGGAGAGAATTGAGAGAAAAGCTAGATACATACATGCAGAGGTGGGTAGAGTAGAATGTTACTAAAGTAAGAGTACCGTTACTTCAAAATAATAAGTAAAAAGTACTCAATCACATAATTACTGGAGTAAGAGTAGAAAAGTACTGTTGAAAAAACTACTCAAGTCCTGAGTAACTATTTGAGCGTAATGTCAGATTATCTGTTCAATTTTGTGGTAATTGGGCAAAAAAATTTAAAGATAATAAACAGATTTAGATTTTTTACAAAAGATAAACTAAAAATGTAAATTATATTTTCAAAAATTACAGAATTTCCACATCATCACATTTTTCACATGAAGCTGTTCTTCCATGACACACACAGAGGTGGTAAAAGTACTCTTACTCTTTCTAGATTTACAAGATTTTACTCAAGTAAAAGTACAGTTACTTCAAAATATTATTACTCAAGTAAAAGTTAAAAGTATTGTGCAGTAAAGCTACTCTATGGAGTACAATGTATTTAAAAGTTACTAAATGTAACTGAGTAAATGTAACTGAGTACTACCCACCTCTGCATCCATGCCAATGAAAGCTACAATGCATATTATATCTGGTCATTGCTGTGTTGAGTAAAATGTTGCAATAATACTCATTTCACAATCCCTTTAACCTTTATCACTATGATCCATCTCAGTGTTTTACAAATGAGAGCTGACTGTGTGTGGATTTATGTCCCCGCACTATGAATTACTACACTGAGTTACACCATGAATTACCCACATTTAAGTTTGCGGTTAAAACCTTCCAGATCTGTGCCGCCCCGCTCCTCTCTTCCTCCATCTGCACCAAAAAGACCCTCGCGTCCCGACAATGAGGTGACCATGTCGAAGCCGAGAGGAAGTAGAATGGGGATACAAGGGAGGGACACATTAACAAGCTATAATCTCAACTGCCTTATCCATAATGCATTGTGTGGGCTAATTTACATGGTGCTAGTCCCTCTGGGAGAAAGGACATCATCCATCACATTACTTTATTAGCTTCCTTACACACACACATTCATTCATCAGTGCCCTGTCTCTGCCTACCTCTGGTTTGTGGCGGGTCTTGTCATAGTGGCTATTTCAAACTGCTGCTGCCACTATAAAACAGATCCATGCAGCGTTTTCTTTTTGCACAGTGAGACGGGGAGGGAGGGAGGGAGGGAGGGAAGGAGTTTTTTAAATTGTACTTTATCCTGAAGATGTGACAGCCTCAGGGTCTGGGGTGAATCATGGGGCAAAGATGTCACTTATAGAAGCTTCTCACAAGTAACTGTTGTATTTACACACTGCTTTTAAGAAGTATGGTGTACAGTGACAATAGCATCAAAACAATATATTAGAGGATCACAGTCATTTCCATGTATAATAAATCTCAGACGCATCATGTGGAGGCTTATTTTACTTTTATTTCACTATTTCCACAAACATATTCTACTTTTAATCACCTTCATTGGGTTTAGTTTGATAATAAACATGAGAAAAAGTCTGAAATCTGTACAGTAGGTCTATGTGTGAGGAGAATCCTGATGTGAGTTTGATAAATGAATAGCTAGTTGGCGCCTACACTTTAGTGATGCACATTTAAGCCTGTTAGGTCATTATAGACACCCTGTCTGCGCCAGAGCTGGGCCCATAAATGGCGCATTAACACTGTACAGTTCGTCCCACACTAAGACAGAGATGGTCGTACATGTGCGTGTGCGCGACAGATCATTAGATCACGCACACGTCTCGTGAATAAAAGGAGCCGCAATTACAATCATATATGTGGCTGCGGTCGGTGCGCCATACCGTACCATTAGTATCACAAATAAGTAATAATTTGCTAATGACAACATTATGTTGAGTCAGTTTAGGGGCAATTAAAGTGAGTGATATTTACATATGCCTAATGAATCACGGGGCTGGCAGTTCAGGCGGCTCTAATGAATATTCATCCAGGCATTTCTCCCCTGCGTGCAGCAGTTTATAAACTGAATTATGGCTGATTTGCCCTTTTAAAAATGAACACGGGCGCATCTCCCACAAGGAGACGGCGAACAATAACGCCTGATTATAAAATGTTTCGTGTGGAACAGGCGGCAGTGTCGTTAAAGAAGATGCTCAAAGGGGAACGCCCAGCACATTTTCATTTTTAGTTTAATCCATGTCCGTGCGTCTTGACGTACAAATAACATTGGGTTTTGATGTGTCCCATTCGCAGACAGGTCTATAGGCTAAACCGAAATGAGCGATTCCTTCACTAACGGGGGAATATAAGGACACATGTTGATGCAGAGTCCGGAGCCTCGTGTTGAGTGACTGACCTCTCAGGTGCGGGATCAACAGGCGCCATCAGCTCCATTCACTGAACTAACGAGCAGCGGCCTCCGCTCATCAGCCTCTGCAGGTGCGGCTCGGAGAATGGCGGGAGCGCACACGCTGCATCTGGAAACAACGTTTTTCTCCGAATTGAATTAGGCTAACGAGACCCTTTTAATGTAAAACATAGACCCATCCATTTTCAACGAACCTTCAAGTTGTGAATAAATCTAATTAAATATAGCTCCCGCTTGCTGAAACCCTGACATTGTCTGGAATGAAAAACAAAGCCAAATAACGGTCACTTTTACAGTTTATTTGTCCATAAAACCTACAAACTGTAATAGGCCCAGATTAATGGACTTAACGTGAATCTTTTGTGGAAGATTTACATTCAATTCAAAGTGCATTTTAAGGTTAATTTGGTCCTAAATTATATTTAATAATAATTTATTGCACGTATATCCTAAGGAATATATATATTCTTTATATACAATGGAGATAGAATTATCTAGTTAATATAATAATAATAATAATAATACAAATAATTCCATCTCAACTGTTTTGACGTGGGCCAATAAAATGCCTTTGCTGCCATCTTGTGGTGGTCATTAACCACTTCCCCTCTTTGATACAAAGTTATTATAAACATGGGCAAAACTAAAAATCCAGATGTTGTAAATTGAAGGCTTTTTGAATATTTTCATTACCAAGAAGTGTGACGAACAAGATATGTGATACATGTTAACAACATTAACACATGTCAAAACAGGAACATGCTTTTACTTGAAACTCACACTTTGTCTAAGGTGCAGTTCTGCAGCATTGTGCAACAGAACAGGGTCGGCCTCTGGAGAAAAGAATAAATAAGTTATGGACAATTGGCAGCTGGCCAAAGTAGACAACACATAATATTAAGTTATCCATGTTATTTTTAAGGCAATTGGATCACATCACCCATGAGATTTAAACAATGCAGTTCTCTTTCTTTGTACTTTGTGTTTTCTGTAACTCATTCTATGTAATCAGTATACAAAGCTGACATATATGACAGATGCCTCTTGTAAAGGGGACATATGGAGGTCATGAAAAGGCAATCGTCCATCACTGCCTATGTGTGTCTGGACAGTGTAGGCTTTGACCTCTGCTCTAGACACTAACACAGAGCTGTAGATGATTCCCAATCTGGCCTGTTCATAAAAGGCTGCTCCCATCTCTCTTCCCAAAAAGATGTCCTGGATTTGAGGTGGACCTAAATCCACAAACTCTTTTCTTGACTCCATATTTAAATCCTGGTTTATGTCTGTGACCCTGTTATAGAGAAATGTGCCCAGGTCAGCTCCATTCTCAATCTCCAGAATCGGTTTGTTCCCCTGTAGATTTACCACAGTGAGATGCTCCAAGTGCTGGACGGCGAAATATCCCTCTTGGATCACTGGCTCCTGAAAGGCGGCTCCTCTAGGCCCAACTGCTCCACAGCGAATGAGAGTTAGTTGCCTGATTACTGAGTTGTTGAGAAGTCGTGCTGTGTTTGAGGCTGACGTGTACCAAACAGTCAGCTGCTTCACCCGAAAAGCAGGAGAGGAATGTAGATGGTCACTGTGAGACATGGACAGCTGCAGATCCTCACAGCTGCACTCTGTGAGCGAGGACAGGCTACAGGGCGGTGGGTCGTGCTCACATGAGTAGTAGTACTGGCTGTTGTGAGTTACATAAGCCAGTTGTAGGTCCGAACACTGGAGACAAACCGCCACAGTGAAGAGCAGACACCAGAGACAGGCAGCAGGACTGAAGGCAGGCATCACTGCTCAAAGACGGGCTCAAGCACCATGGTGGGCTGGTAATGTGGGCCTTCATGTATAAGGCTATTGAAGAGAAAAAAGAGACTGTTTTCATTGTTTGAAGTTGAAATTATGTATAAAGCATGTTTTTTTAAAGGTGTAGTCTGTAAATGTTCTAAAATAAAATCGGTCATGATTATTGTTTTATTTTAGTCCCTTCCCTGGTCTCTACAGCAACATCAAATCAGACTTTGTGGGATGTCACTTTGACCAATTATAGTTGAGTTTTACTTTAGTCCCTCCCATGGCTTCTACAGACTACAGACAACCTCCTTTACAACATAAAACAGGGTCAGATAGTCACCTGTAAGAATTTTTAAAAAATTAACAACTACCAGAAATATTACTATATCCCTTTCACAGATTTTGCCAAACTGAGGCTTGCAAAGTCCAGCCTGACTATAGACGGTGTGTCAGAATCAATTATAGATGTTGTCAAATGTAATATTGTAAGGTTACCCAGGGAAGAATAGCTGATCATGAACGTAAACATAGGCCTACCAGAGCCTACAGGACATGCGCGGAAGTAATGTATTTTAACCAATAGACAAACTCAACTGCAGTGTCAATTGTTTATCTTAAAGAGGACAGTGCTTAGACAGTTTTAGACAAAATGTCAAAAGTTGCACAAAATCATATGAACACTTCTAAAGCCTTTATACCGTTGATCAGCAAAAATGGCGTCATGGTTTAGTTCAACTTTAACTACAGCTCTACCAGAATGCCAAACGACGATGACTTATAAAATGCACTGAACAATTTGAACTTCAGGGGGACACACTGCTGACTCACAATATACACTAACATTATAAACACTGAACTAAATAGGAAACTACTATTTAGTGTCAAACATACACTCTGGAGTGAAAAGCTGTGAGGTCGTTCCCCTGTGCATTTCTTATCCATAGTTATTTCATTGCCAACATGTGAAGAGGGAAGTGGACATACTGACAGCTGGCTTAAATCAGACCAGCACAGTTAGTTTGAGGTGGGTGTGTTCCTCTTAGACTGCTGTCACGGATATTGGCAAGAACTCAGCGCCCTCAGTGAAGTCTGCACACACCAGCCTATGTGCTCATGCCAAAAAGTAATACAGTGAAGAAAACAAGTATTTGAACACCTTGCTATTTTGCTATTTCTCCCACTTAGAAGTCATGAAGGGGTCTGAAATTTTCATCGTAGGTGCATGTCCACTGTGAGAGAGAT
>JAVQKC010107967.1:0-10956 GCA_036025475.1 Philypnodon macrostomus | reverse complement strand
TGTGATAAATGCAAGAGAGTTTTACTTGATGTAAAGTGGTAAAGTTTAATTAGAATATCATTGTGCAAAAAGTTACGAGGATTTTTCTAAGTAAATGTTAATAGTTATTTTTTTCAGTGCAGTATTCATCATTCCTGGTCAACATTATCTTGTCAAGTCTTGTTGGCGGTGGCAGTAGCATGCAGCAGGACTTTCACCTGAGAGGATTCATTCTGAAGACACTTCCTTGTCAAGAGGACCTTCAGTGGGCTGACAGACGGAACGTGTTGAGTGAGGTCTTTGAAATTCAAATCCTGACTTCCGCTTTGTGTCCCACTGACGCCTTTGAACGTTGTCATGAAAGCAGGGCAGCAGAGATGGGAATGGCACGAGCGAAGGAGAACAGAGAGGCAAAAATCAGCTCTCGTCCCAAAAATAGATGGTGCAGTCAAACTGACACGACGCAAATAGAAAATCTAAATGGTACTTGACTAAAGTGCAGGATGGTTATTTTAGCTCCACTGCTTCATCACAATGTCTGCTTCATCAGATGTTATTTAGAGCTCTATGGAACATCAGCACATCTTGACAATTGTAGCAGCATTGTTATTCAAATAATTCATATCAGCATGAATGGAATCAAATGGAAACTGTAATTTAAGATTATGATACAAAACAAAGTCAAGCAAAGACAAAAAATGACCAAAAAAACAAACATTTTCATTGGTAAATAAATACTGTACTATACTGTAAATTGGGCTTCAGTGACAATATATATTACTGTATCATAAAACTCAAATACATACAGCCTTAAAAGTAAAACTCTACAAAAGGATTGTGTAAGAAGCTCATTACTGCCTTTTCTGCCCATTGTTTGCATAATTTCCACATGGGTGCATACTATTCCCTGAGATTCTCCATTACCTTGTGTGCCTTGGTTCACTCCACTGATCTTCTGTGATATAACTGACTGGAAGGCACTGTTTAAAACAAATACTACTCCTTAGTGATACTTCCTCTGTTGAACATCTCCAACCCCTGGCAATCCCACAAGATAACTGCGCCCCTTTCATTATTTAAAAGTTAGAGCTCAGAGTAGCTTAAGTTTAGGATCAATTATTTAAACAGCCCTGTGTGTTCTGGATGCAGCTGATTCCTACAAAGACACTTTTGCTTTACCAAAAAACAACCAACATCAGTCTCTACCACAGAAAGAATTAACAGCATGTCCCATTTTACACTGATGTCAAACTGGAGTATGCGTGTCCTCTCTTTGTTACCACTGGTTCTCTCCGTGCACCATCTAAAGATATGCACGGGTAAAAAAGGTGAACCAAAAATTCCCCTAGTGAATAAATGTGAGAGTAACAATCTATAGTATGTCTTGATGTCAGCCCTATGGCCAACCACTGTTCAGGGTGTACCCTATAATTGCTGAGATATAACATGGGGAATTACAGGAAAATGATTAATGAAGCTTGTGTTCGGTTCAACAAGATTTTTCTCATAAGGAAATAGCTGTGCAAGGATGTGATCACACTTAATAGTCTGTTGTGGGTAAATTGTGAGTAATTAACCTAAATGTGTACAGTAATGTTGATTTTCCAGCTTGTTCTTCTGGATTGTAAACATTTTTACCCATGGGTCCTAATAAGGAAACCAAAAACTTTAAGCGTAAAGAGAAGCGGACAATTAAAACCTGAAATAGGAGTTACCTGGAAACGCTTCTTAGGCAGAATTTAGAGTTGATCAAAGAAATACTGATTTTTCATCACCTTTTATAGCGCAGTATTTTCAAGTTTCAGCTCCTGAATATTTTCATATTTTTATTGGATTAAGGTGTGTCTCTTACTCTTATGTGAGATGGTTTTGAATAAATGAATTAGACCATCTGTTAGTTCTATTCTCACAGTGAAGAACAGCTGCAGGAATCCTACACTCCACTCTGCTACTCTTACATTAGCAAGCTGTATTTTTCCAGATTGAGAACAAAATTGCCCCAGTATGCAGCCAACCCAGGTGTGTCACTATGACTTGTCAGCATTGTTCTCTGTGTCAAAATCACATGTAGTACACATTGGTGCATGTTGGTCCCCTGCTGACAGTTTATCCAATTACCTGTCCATAAACACTGGTTACAGCAGAATCAACTCTGAAATTGTCTGGTGTCATTCAATATGACCCCAGAACATGTATAAAAGTGATTTGTACCTCCTATAGAACCTGCTGCTTCATTTCAAAGACCTGGTATTGGCTCATGGCCAGAATCAACGGGCAAAGAGTGTATAACACTGTCAGCAATTTTAAAGAAAAGATCACATCAAGGGCAGAGATGTCTGTAATGGCTTGAATTATAATTTAATGCCAATCTCTTACTTCTTACTAATGGTTTTCAATCCTAAGGACAGAAGATACTCAAGTGGAGTCTGCATGTCCTCTCTGTGCTATTGTGGGTTCTATGGATACTTGGTTTTCGCCCACCATCCAAAGACATGGTGAAAACTGGTGATTCTAAATTGCTCCAAAATGCCCCATAGTTACTAGGATAGTCACCGTGTACCTACAACCCCTAACAGAGATTATTAGCTGCCAATCCCAACCCGCTTCTATTACACTTCTTCAAGTAAACCTCCATCTTGTGTGTTGCCATGCAGACTCTTCATTTGTTTATCCACTCTGATGTGCCTCTTTTTCCCTACGATGACTCTTCTCATTAGATATTCTTTAAACTCTTGAATTACATTAGATGAGCGCAGCAGAATCCCTGGTGATGCAGGCTCACTACTGTAGCGCACTACTGTAGCGCACTACTGTAGCGCATCTACTGCACACTGCAACTTTCATACCATTATGCACTGACTAGCCTCTGGAAGAACATACTGAAGATTTTTTCATTATTCACTTCTGCTCTCAAGGTCAGGCCATTCAGACTTCCACATTAAGGATGATTAAGACATCATCAATGTTGAAGGCATACTCTTAAATATGTGAACATACGTAAACGCAAGAACAATGACCCAGACACCACTAAAGTAACATCTAATCCTCTTGCTTCTTGATTTTATTGCTTCTAAAGCCAGCTCAGATCTGCAGGGCGTCACTGTGGATTGCAATGATGACTTTGGAGCAGAGATTTGTAATAACAGCTGACCTGACTCCTGTAGTCCAACACTGGTCAGGAAGACCATCAATAATTCACTGTGATCCCTCTATGGCTCACATGTATTAGAGGTTGTATCCCCAAAGGTTCGAGAATAACACAGAAAACGTTCTGTTTGACTGCTGCGTATACACCGTCCTCTGTGATTTTAACAGGTAGTGATCCTGGTTGGAGCCAGTGAGAGGGTGAGCAAACTCCTGCCTCATCAATATTCATGAAATACAAGAGTCTAGTCACAGCATGAATTAACAATTTAAATACTCCAGGAAACTACCATGCCAGGAAAAGCAAATAATATTGAGTTCAGAGAAGTTATCAGCACTCCCAGATCTGCTGCAGGGCTTATGCTTATGATTATGAAATCAAAGATGTACATACTCTGTCCTGAATAGTGCTTCTAGAAACTGGAAGATAATGAACAAATGCACCATATGTTCATTCTCTATAGGGCATAACTGAAATCAACAACGCCTAACATTGGATCAAAGACATGATTGAGACTCTGGTTCTGGACACCAAAAGTGGTTAGTTGGACAATAAAGACACTAAACTCCAGCACTTGTAAAATAAATAAATAAGAAAGTGCTTTTGCATGTTGCAGTGTAAGTCTATAGCCATGGAGGTGAATTGTGCATGCATAGTTCTGGTTATAGAAAAAATAAACCATCTACTATCTATGAGGCAGGCTGCTGCACAAGCCAGAAAATCCTTTATCATGTGTTTGTATGTGCGGTTTCACAGCGATGTTTGACATGTTCAGTGGAGGAGAGCGGACTGGTGCCGTATTTGGATGTGGTGAAATCCCTGGTAATTGATGACAGAGGCCTGTTCTCTCCAGCAAATCAGTTTCGCAGGAGATGAAGGGTGGAGGCAGAGCTGGTGAGGGAAAGCTGCTCATCTGTCTCTTCTCTGTCAGGCCACGAAGGCTTCAGACTCTCATCCTCATCTTAGCTTCACTGCCTGCTCTTATGCTGTACAACTCAATCAGCAGCCCAGTGTCCACCACGAAGCTGCACTGTGATTTGATCTTTTAAGCTTTAAAGTTGGACTACCTAATTTTGTGAGACTGTGAAAAACAACAACACATGGCGCACGCACGGCATCATATGCATTCACAATCAGAACGCATGAGAATAATGAGCATCGGCCTGAAGATGGCTTTTAAATGTCTTCAAAATAATAGCTGTGAATAGATTGTTTTTTTAAATACCACATCAGCTCCCTCACTTTATTCCTGATATATTCTAGTTTTAGATAGTTAATGGATGTAATCAGAGCACTCCTGTCCTTTGCTCAACATAAACCCTTATAATAAAGCCCACAGAGTGTCTCAAAGTCAATTTCTTTCTCAGATGACGTCTGATGTTGCTGTTCTATTGAAAGAGTAATTATTTTGGTGCTATTCAAGGAGAAAAAAATCATGGAGTGCAGCTCTACCCAATATAGATAATAACAGCTGGATACTTGAAGGAGTTGTCATTTAAAAATAATGATCAACTGGACAACTTCACAGACTATTTAACAGGAGAGCTAGAAGACCTTTACGAGATTTATGGAGCTCGTCAAAGAAGACATTACGTTAGATGGTGTGAGAGAATAGGATGCAGGATCAGGTAAATGACCACTGTGGGAATAGACATGTTTTTTGTGTGTAACTTTGTGTTTTTGAAATCATCATTTTTGGTAAACCAGTTAGACTAGCAACAGTAAGAGCAAATATGAGCCTAGTCCCAATACAGACTGCAGTGTGCTGAGTCACATCTTATATTGAAGTCCTGCTCTGACCTTGTGTGACCAGTGAGATGAAGAATAATTAAATGTTTGATCTGTGAAGTCACTCTGGACCCATAAACTTACATGATCCTGACATCTGAAATATTGACCCAACAAATTAATGTTTTGTATTGATTCACATTTTACCTTTAGCTCTAATGATTTTACACTCACAAAATACTTACTTTTTCCAGCTAAAACAATACAGTGTAATGTCAAAGACACAATACAATCTATCTCTCTTTGGCATTAAGTGTATAATTAAGAGGAGGATATATATATACAACCCAACAAACCAGTTGTTCTAGTGAGTCATTCAAATCTTCCTGATCTCTGAGTTTTTCTTATTAGCCATTTGTTTGTTACTTCTTTTATAATCCTGACATCTGCTGGTTATTATTCGAACCTGCAAGGCCAAACTCAAGAATTTGTTACGGTAAGGTCACAAGACTTCCCCTAGAGGGCACTATTTGATATTATTTTCCTGTAAAGTGATTAATGATTGCATCTTTTATATTTAATGTATTTTAATAAGATTACGACAACTGCATTTATAAGTTGTGAGGCAGGCATGCTGCCACTTTGTCATGGCAGTATAACATATTTTTCTTGTTAGCAAAATTAAATCATAAACAAACAGAAATACATTATAATTGTATGGGGGTTGTGCAACGCTCTCTCACTATGACACAGATCAGTCTATAGAAAACATCTGTATACATCACTGTTATTTGATGTCCTTTGACAAACTGTGCTGCGCTGCATGTGACATGAATAAATGTATGAGTCCATGTGTCTTGTGCTGTTTGATTCAGGACTACATTAGACATGTCTCTTTCAATGTGCTATATATAACTCAATCGTTGAAGTGTGTTTGATGGAAAAAATTTGTGTGTGGTAAATATGTCGTAGTGGTAGTAAAAGGAGTATATTTGAAGTAGGATTATTACTCATTGAACTATGGAAGAGATATCACTGAAAATATATTGTATAACCATTAAGTTTAATATTCACAGATAGGTGAAAATATCATTGTCATATTACCTCAAATTACCTCTATATGCCAATTGAATAAAAATCTGACATTATATAAAACGTTATGCTGACAATTAAATAGTTCAATAAATAAAAGCGTTTTTGTTAATAATTGTTACATGATTGGTCATTGTGTTGTGGGTTTCTCTGGATATCTGCTACAATCTCACTGGATGGAGCCTGCATGTCCTCCTCGTGATACTGTGTGTTCTCTCTGATTATTCTGGCTTTCATCCAGTGCCTGTGCATTGGTCAATCTAAATTTCTCTTGTGAATTAAAGTGTTTGTCTCTGCCTCAGCCCTGAAACTGGGCCATTGCCAAGGGTGTATATGGCCTAAGTCTGACAGATCCCTGACACTCTTGACCTCTGATGGAAAAAGTGCAAGGTCAAAAATCACAATCAAAGTTACAATCTGGGGTCCCACTAAGACACAACCCAAAGCAAAATCATGAGTCCATCCTCACCTCCACCATTACTGTGTGGTACGCTGGAGTCACCGCAGGATAAGCACACATTACATTGTACGCTCAGCTGAGACAGTGTGCCTTCTCGAGGACACTGGGGGTTCGAGCTGACCCCTCTACCTGGACACACTGTTCTGTTTAGGCACTGCTCATTACCTGCTCTGTCATGTATTTAACTTTAGGCAGAGGTGGGTAGTACTCAGTAACATTTACTCAGTTACATTTACTTGAGTAACTTTTTAAAGAAATTGTACTCCATAGAGTAGCTTTACTGCACAATACTATTGTAATATTATTTTGAAGTAACTGTACTCTTACTTGAGTAAAATCTTGGAAATCAAGAAAGAGTAAGAGTACTTTTACCACCTCTGTGTGTCATGTCAGAACAGCTTTATGTGAAAAATGTGATGATGTGCAAATTCTGTTCCTTGTGCCTTTATTTTTGAAAATATAATTTATGTTTTTGGTTTATCTTTTGAAAATATCAAAATCTGTTTATTATCTTTTTATTTTTTTGCCCAATTACCACAAAATTAAACAAATAATCTGACATTACGCTCAAACAGTTATTCAGGACTTGAGTAGTTTTTTCACCAGTAATTTTCTACTGTTACTTGAGTAATGATGTGAATGAGTAATTTTTATTATTACTTGAGTAACAATATTTTGAAGTAGCTGTAATTATTGGCTACTCTACCAACCTCTGTGCATCGGCACAGATATTACTACTAAAGTGAGTTTTCAGCCTCTCCAAATAAACACATTTCCTCATATTGCCTTCCATCTAAAGGCATACCACAATCCAGGCACAAAATTAATAATACTAGTTTTGTTACATTTTTCTTTTTACATTCTAGATACACCTGTGCACCATTAAACAATTCCATGGCATTTCCCTGAGTGTTGATGTTTTTTAATGTAAAGGCTATAGTTACTGTGATGCATACAGTATGTTCTAAGCCACCTGTAGGAAACAGACATGTCTGCTTCACAAACAGGTGGGTAATCATCTCCGGTAATTCAACTCTCCGGTGGCACGTGGACAAAAGAATCGGCAACAACAGCAATCTAATTATACAATTAACCTTTCCACTGTTCCAGAGAAACTCAAACAATCACAATGAAAAATAGATTGGGAGAGACTACAATCCATAATTCACATGATCTTTTCCAAGGACAACCTCAGTGGTAGAAGAATGCTTATTTCTCTCGTGGTGATGGGAGTTTAATTTCAAATCTCCGAAGCGCCTCCTGCTACAGAATGCCAATTGAGGTGACCTTTGCATAAAATATGGAGACACACATTGTTTAGTAATGGGACTGCGGTAAAATGAGTGATACCTACTCAACCAGGGCTTCACATATCATGTATATATGGCAACAGCAACTCCCTTTATTCAATACTTACTGTACAACTTACAGCCACGGCTCAGGAGGTGCTGATGTCAAGAGTCACTTCAACATTCAACTGTCAGAAGATGGCGTCGGCGCGCATTGGGACCCGGGACTCCCTCGCTGGGTAAATCAGCCCATTGTCCGCTCTCTGTTTGGGCTTTGTGCCACTGCCCACTTGCAGGCAACCTTGCTGGCAGGTATGACGCCAACACTTCTCATGATAATGTTGTTTGAAATTGGCCTCAATTAGGCACGAGGCCTGGTTTTGAGCCGTGGCCTGCTGGAAGACGCCTTGTTTTGTCCATGTTTCGTTCATGTTTTGTCCAATGAATTGTCTTTATAGAATGAGTGTAATATCATTGTTGTGTGGTTTACTTCCTTTTGCGTTTCTATCATTTGTTTGCTGTGTTTCCAGTTAATGTTTATTTTGCTAATTTGCTTTATTTGCCTTATTTCAATTTGCTTTACCATTAACCCCTTATTTGCCTAATTTCAACTGTGTGCAATAACCAGTGCTTCTTACAGGCCTGTGCCATATGACTGTTATTGTTAAATAAAGTATTGGATTGTACAATATATCACATTCTCCCGTGTAAACCCTTTCACTCCCTGCTCCCGCCACACATGCACAATATTATATTAAAAATGAATTAAAGCACGCCATATTCTTAAGCAGGTAAACAGCATCTTCATTTGTCATTCTATGCTCCATCCTCTCCTAATTTGACTCATTCTGGTTAGAGAACATCTCATGAGAAAAGGTTCTTGATGGGAGAAAATTACTTTTTTAAAGGCATTTCTAATACCGTAATAGGAAATACCACCAGTATTTGGGACCTTTTGTATTATAGACCAGTGTCATCATAACACCCACATGATCATATACATATGAATCTCCTATAGTCCTTTACTATATTAATAACACAAATCCAAATGTGGCTTTCCAAAGATTTAATTGGGCCACTTCAACCTTTAACACTGTGAACACCTCCAATAATTGTGTTAGCATGTTCTAATTGCTCCACACATATCCACTGTATAGAACTGTTTGGCCTATAAGCACAAGTAACAAACGCATATAATTGTTTACATAACTGCAGAGATGGCCATATGGCATATACTCTCCCTTACATAATACAGACTGTTAAATTTTGCACTTTCTCCACATCACTTTTTGACTCTACCGTTTTTGTCACTATTCCCAACACAGATCCTGTCATTAGTCACAGTAACTCTAAGATTCCCATGTGGAAGGAGGAAATATCTCTTCTCAGACTCTTGTTGGAGGAAAAGTAACTGGAGAAAAAACTCCGAAATGAGGCCATACAAGCCTCGCCTCAGAGCTTTGGGGTTTGCTGAAGCAAGCACAACAAAGAGACACTGAAATTATGCTGTGAGTTGTGAGCTGTGAAATTATGTGAGTACAACCTGCTTTTCCCATATTACCTTATCTGACTTTTCATTTGTATGTCTAATTAGTATGGTTAAATGTCAACGGGATGGTGCCAGACTTAATGAAACCTCAGATATCTGTCCTATTCAAGTGAATGAGAAATTCTTCCTGGTTTCAGACGGTGATCCGGATCAGTCCCACAATATAATCACTTCTTCCTTGTGTCATTCCTGTCAATGTCATCCAAATGTGTTCAGTAGTTTTTGTGTAAAGTTGCTAACAGACACACACATAACCGAAAACATTACCTCCTTGGCAGAAGAAACTATAGAGTGCTGTGGCGTATGTTTTTTTTACGTATGACTTTACCCTACTGATCTCAGACTTCCTCTAACACCCTAATGTACCATAGTCACAGCACCGTTGTGTCTGTAACATCACCTCAAAAACAGCATTTTATAGAACGGTCATGTGAAACTACTGTTTGACCTGAATCTAACTAATTCTTTAACAAAAATGCATTGGTAGTCAGTAATTTAATAAACATCTAAATAGTGTTTTTAGAGTAAATGATTGAGAATATTCCTAGCAATACATGACATCATGACATTCACGACAATGTATTTTAAGAATTTGTTAGAAATTAGTATTTGTGCTTCTGCTAAATGAAGACACTGGGCTTATATGATTCAAGCTGGGGTAACAGTTTTGATTCACACCATCTGTTCTATTCTGATCCTGCTCTATCACTATCATTTACACTTGTGCTGAGGGTGCTGTGTGTGTGAAAATGCCTTTGAACGCTAACAGATGTATGACTGTATTTATGTTTGAAGCAGCCCCAGAAGTGGTTTGTGGATGAGAACCAGAAAGTGGTGATAGATGGCCATTTGACCCTACAGAAGACAATAGTAATAGTAATGTAAAATACTCTATTGTTTCTGAGCAAGTACTGAACATGCAAAATTAAAGTCAGTGAATTATAGTACAGTAAGTATCTTAATATACTTATTGGTCACTTGTAAATAAAGTTGTTCCATATAATGTTACTGGGAGCATTTTATTTAAAAAAAATTTAAACAATGCTAATAATAAATGCCAATATTATGGAAAAATAGCTTTCCCTCAGATGCCAATTAACATTTTTTCTCATATGCAACAAATTACATATTCATCTCATTCATCAATAAGCCTTATTACATTTTTGGATATTGGCTTGTGTAATCCATCAGATCTTGGAAATGTCTACTGCAGTGGTGAGAATTGTCTTTTTATGGTTTGTCATCTGTTGAATAGTGAATAGAACTGAGGATAAATTGGTTCAACAGGTTGTCTGTGTTGACTGACAAGCATGTATCTAAAGCCTGTCTCTTCCACTACATCTGTGAGACAGTCCATGTGCTGCCACCGTCCCAAATAACAGCCATGAGAAATGCAAATGGCATCCACAAATACAGGTGGCCTTGGAGAGATGCAGCGTGTCCAATGGAAACGATTGCATGGGGCTTAGATTCTCTTTAATTGGTTCACAGTGGGCCAGAGAGACGTCCCACGCACCATAAGCCAGAGAGACATCCCACGCACCGTGGGCCAGAGAGAAATCCCCCCCACCGTGGGCCAGAGAGACATCCCCCGCGCCGTGGGCCAGAGAGACATCCCCCGCGCCGTGGGCCAGAGAGACATCCCCCGCGCCGTGGGCCAGAGAGACATCCCCCGCGCCGTGGGCCAGAGAGACATCCCCCGCGCCGTGGGCCA
>JAVQKC010107966.1:0-19529 GCA_036025475.1 Philypnodon macrostomus | reverse complement strand
AAAAAAGTGATTAAGGTGCCCGTTGGTAATAGTTGTAGCAGACGTACGGGGCAGACGTATGGGGCCGTTTTCGCCGATATACACCTTGCTGTCGGGGACGACAGCACAGGCCTAGTTGTGATATGAAGTTATGATAATCTGCTAATGGGAAGATTGTTGAATTGTACTATAGTGCAATCATTTATGGTCTGCTCTTCAGTAGTTTTTTACTGTAACAATGTTGGTGTTCACATTTAATAAAATTAAAAATAAATATTATAGTATCATAAGTATTATTATAATGAACATTGGCTTGGATGTACATTGAATTTGTAGTCAAAATATTTTATAAAGACTTTGATACCAGTAGTCTGTAAGACACAAAAAAACAACTTAACTTGATCTAATGGAAATTCGAAATCTTGGCTTCACCGTTTTTCTTCTTTTTCCAGGTCGATAGCAAAGGAGTTGGCTGACTGGCTGATTCACAACAATGTAATAGAGCACATCTTTGGACCAAATTTGCACATTGAGGTCAGACACAGATGACATATATTCACTTTTGTGCATGTTGTGAGAGCATTTAATTTCATATGATAAAATGTCTAATTTTGCACAGATCATAAAGCAGTGTCAGGTGATCCTGAACTTCTTGGCTGCAGAGGGCCGCCTCAGTACTCAACATGTGGACTGTATCTGGGCAGCGGCTCAGGTACTAACCCGATTTACTTTTAACTCAATAATGTCCTGCTTTTTATATTGAATTAAAGCTGAAGGCAATCATTTTAAATAATGGTATGTTTCTGTTTCTAGCTGAAACACTGCAGCCGATACATCCACGACTTGTTCCCATCTCTCATTAAGAACCTCGATCCAGTGCCTCTGAGACACGTCCTGAACCTGGTGTCAGGACTTCACCCCAGCGCTCACACTGAACAGGTACAATACTCATCTTAAAGTCCAACATACTCTGGAAGGGCACTGCCACAAATGGGTGTAGGGACCTGGTCTAGTCCTTGTTTGGTTCTGGATGATCCCTGGCTTTTACCGGTGTAGACCAGGTTTAGTTCTATTTTCAAATCCTTCTTCAAAGCTTCACATTGGGACATTATTCCTGCTTTATACATGTTTTGGTTTAGTACTGGTTTTGTAAAAATGTATTATTATTGTTATTTATATTTAAAGCTTTAGATGTGGATAGGCTTACATTATTGCATAAAAAAGGGGACTATAAGAAGATTTTACATATATTTGGGGTTCTGCCTCATGTGGCCATTAGAGGAACTGCTCCTATTCTATGTGTTTACAAAGGTTTAATCGAAGTAATACGTCTGTAATGCAAGTTACAGTTAAACTGTTGCTGGGATGCTGCTTGAATGGTCTTGTAAAGTCTGGTAAAGTAAAAATGCTTTGGGTTGGGGATTACATTTACAGAGTACACTGTTGCCCTGACAAAGGCCCATAGTGGCTGAAATGTGTTGGTGTGTTTTAACTAATGTTATTTTAGCACCTTTTTAAAACGATGTAGAATGGATGTAAAATTTGAGGTATTTCTAGAACTCCAGTCATTCCTCGTCAATTTACTGAAAGCAAAACAGACTGCTCCAGGGCATCTGTGGCTACATAAGTAGCTTACCTCCACCAGTGTATGGAGTGAATGAATAATACAATTGTAAAGCTTCTTTGGGTGTCCTCACCTGGTTTAGCTTCAAATCTGATCTCAACATCACACAGTCTGGGATAAAGAGAGAGACAGAAAGAGACAGAAAAATATGAGGAAAGAACCTAACTGACTTCAAAGATTGTATATGAACCAGTAAAGTGAGGTTTGGTAAATTTATTGATTCACCTCACTTCTCATCTCCAGACATTGTACTTGGCCTCCATGCTGATCAAAGCTTTGTGGAACAATGCATTAGCTGCAAAAGCGCAGCTCTCCAAACAGAGCTCCTTCGCCTCGCTGCTCAACACCAGCCTCCCCATGGGCAACAAGAAAGGTATATACTTTTAGAATGTATATTCATCAAATATTACAGTACTTCTAATGTAGCTTCTGTACATATTTATTACATTTATATTTTTTTCACTTTGCTTAAAAGGATCTTACCATAATCCTGCATACATCATATTTTCACTTGTAGTTTCATATACTGTATGTGTCAATAGTGCTTTATTATTAAGCTCCCATTGATCTGTTGACAGAATGTGATATTGACATAACTCTTGTACTTGTAAAATTGAAATAAAACATAAGGCAAGCATGTGTAATGTTGTATAGAGTGATATATTCTTACAATCTTTAAACAATTGCCTGTCTTTGATGCATTCAGGTTCTCCTGCGGCAAGTCCGGATAGCAGTGATAACAGTGACACACAGCACAGCGCTGGGTCTGACATCGAGATGGATGACCCTGTGATGAGCAGCAAACGCACTCAACAGAGGCTCTCTGATACTGAGGTTAGACTTACAAACAGGTGTACAGGAAATTTATTTTGCTTTTATACTACTAAACATCGAATTGAGAGCTGGATTTCATGGAGTCACTGTTTCATGTATGTCATGTACTGCTCCTCTTTAACTCAGTGTAGACAAATATGTATTGTTTATCGGAAATGTTAACTTAAATTAATTGTATGTCTTATTCTTTCATTATTCCTTTAGGAGTCGATGCAGGGTAGTTCGGATGAAACGGCAAACAGTGCGGAAGAGGAGGGCAGCAGCAGCGGCCGCAGCGAAGCATCCAGTAACGAGGCGGCATCCAGCAGAGCCAGCCAATCAGCAGCCAGCCCTGGGAGCGACATCCAATCAGAGGACATGAACGACAGTGAGGCCCTGAAGGAGGAAGAGGAGGATGAGGAAGAGGAGGAGGATGAGGAGGAAGAAGTAAACGGGAAGTCTACAACAGAGAAGGAACAGACCAGGAAGCGAAAAGCAGGGGAGGCTTTAGGGGAAGAGCCAGGGTCCAGTGCAGGAGGTGGGGCAAAAGCTAAACCACACCCCTTTAATTCAGAGACATCTGGTGTCATGGCGATCGCATCTTCATCGTTGGAGGGGAGGATGAGGATTTTAGAGTCCTCCACCACCACCTCTGGGCGACAGGAGGCAGGAGGGGAGTCGCAGCAGAACACGCCTGAGATGGGAGCCTCTCAGATGGGGCAGGCCCCGCAGGAAGCCCCCTGTCTGCCCCGGCCCGCGGATTTCCTTGGAGAGGCCATGAGCAGCGAGATCTTCAACTGTAGGAGGTTCATCGGACCACAGCATCATCACCATCACCACCACGAGGGGTAAAAACAATAACAATGTATTTGCGGTGAATGAGAGAGAAAAAGGATAACTTCAGAAGCCAGTTTGCTTATTTTTATAACTCAAACAAAACACAAAAATATACAAATTGATCTCCACTCCACAGATACTGTATGTAGCCTATATTTGACATCAGGTTTAGAAACTGACAGAAAAACACCAGCAATCATCTGGCTGAACAAGCAAAAAACTAGTCTAAACTCAAGGTGACAAAATTACTTTTTCTTAGTTTCTTTTTTCTCATAAGCATTCTGCTAAAACATTTAAACTAAATCACAATTGGTATTGGCTAAACTGGTGATTGAAGTATTGGGATTGGACTAGAATGTTCTAATCGGTGCATCCCTTCTTTATATTTTACATGACAGTTTTTGATCTAAAATATAAAACTACATATAAAGTGCAATACTATTTCTCTAATCCACCTGTTCCCTCTTCATAAGGGCGATGGTGGAGGACATGTTGAGTGCAGATGACGTGAGCTGCAGCAGTTCTCAGGTCAGCGCAAAGTCTGAGAAGAACATGGCGGACTTTGATGGAGAGGAGTCGGGCTGTGAGGAGGAGCTGGTCCAGATTAACTCTCATGCAGAACTGAGCTCTCACCTGCAACAGCACTTGCCCAACCTGGCCTCCATATATCATGAACACCTTGTACAAGGTAATTGAAAAGCTAAGCAATGTTACATGATAACAAATTAGAGCTAGAAAGGTCTATTGTTCAACTGAGTGAATTCGTATATTGTTGTCTAGAATCTGTCCGTATAGCAAGGTAGGCCAAAGGGCTGTACACAACCCAACAGTAAAACGGCAAGACAGCTACATTATAGAAAACACTCCACTTCAGACACTACCCAAATGCATCTTTTCATTATGCCGTTTGTCATTTAATCTGCTGTTATTTGTGGAGTTATAATGCTCAGATGGCCCTTTTAACTCTACTTGGATTATACATTTATTTATAATCTTGAATTTTCTGTCCCTCCCTCAGGTCCAGCTGTTCACAAACACCAGTATTCGAGTCATGCGGTCACAGACATAAACCTAGATAATGTTTGTAAGAAAGGCAACACTCTGCTGTGGGACCTGGTGCAGGATGAGGATGCAGTATGGACTTCTCTTATTACTATTAAAAAGTAGTTTTTAAAGTCTAGTTTTCCAGAAGTCCAGTTTTTGATATTGTATTTCTGTGTGTCAGATCCACTTGTCAGAGGGCCTTATAAACGAGGCGGAGAAGCTGCTTTGTTCATTGGTTTGTTGGTTCACAGACCGACAGATCAGAATGAGGTTCATCGAGGGCTGTCTGGACAACCTTGCCCATCACCGGTAACAGATTTGGATGTGTACATTACGTTAGAAGAGATTTACATTGAATGGCTTTGTAATTAAAGTTACATGTTGCTTCGTCTTGCTCAGGTCTGTGGTGGTCTCTCTGCGTTTGCTCCCTAAGCTCTTTGGCACTTTTCAACAGTTTGGCTCCAGCTATGACACTCACTGGATCACTATGTAAGAGACTCAGTGTTTGATGTCACTGTCTAAATATGAATATATTGTATGTAAGAATTCAAGAAGAATGCAATGTTTTGGAAATAATATTATTATTTAATAAATCTATTAAAAAATCAGTATTAAATTCATATCTTTGGTCCAGGTGGGCGGAGAAGGAGCTGCACATGATGAAACTGTTCTTTGATGATCTGCAGCATTACATCCATGAGGTCCGCGAGCATAGACACAAGTTTGCACTGTGAGTATCATACAGTTTTCATATCTTTTTAAAAAACTAATTTCTCTCTTCCTGTGTAGTTTTTAACCACCTCTGTTCATTCTGTGATGTGTTCAGTTACAGTCACAGCGCTGAGGTCCAGGTGCGACTACAGTTCCTCACCTGTGTCTTCTCCACTCTGGGCTCTCCAGACCACTTCAGTAAGAGACACATTATTATCTCATTTTATGGTCGCAGTTATTGTATATTTAATCTCTATTCATTTTGTCTGTCCCAGGGCTGAGTCTGGAGCAGGTGGACATACTGTGGCACTGTTTAGTAGAAGACTGTGAATGTTATGACGACGCTCTGCACTGGTTTCTGAACCAGGTCCGGAGCAAAGACCAACACGCTATGGGCATGGAGACATACAAGCACCTGTTCCTCGAGAAGGTGGGAGGCTTTTATATCTACGTATTTATCTTGCCATTAATTCAGTCATTATTGTTATATTTAATCTATATATGTAAATCTAATTACAGATGCCTCAGTTGAAGCCTGAGACCATCTCTATGACTGGACTCAACCTGTTTCAACATCTGTGTAATTTAGCACGACTGGCCACGAGCGCTCTGGACAACGCCTCCAGCTGTGAGGTACAGAAGCTCTCACTCGTCTTAAACCTATATCTCTGTTTAGTTCTGAGTCTTCTTATACTTTGTACAACAAAAGTATTCCTTATTTACTTCATTTTAATGATATACTGTATGCATCTCTGTGTGTTGACAGTTGTGTGGTATGGACCAGCTGTGGGGCATCGCTCTCAGGGCTCAATCTGCAGACATCAGCCGAGCAGCCATTCAGTACATCAACTCATACTACATCAATGGTTAGTACTACTTGGGGTGGGAATCTATGGTAACTCACAATTCGATTCGATCACAATTCAGAGGCCCACGATTATTTTTTTTTTATTAATATGCATTGATGCATCGTTATGTTGCCTTACATTTTGTAATCCAGGTAAAATATTGCTAGAGCTGACAGCTATATTTTTATTGGTCTACCAATTTCAGTTCAATAAAGCTGTGTTCATCTCACTTGAATTGTATTTATTACACTAGGAGACAGGGAATGCACCAGTATTGATCGACACATTTATTTAATCATATGCTTTAGTTTAATTAATTTAAATGACCTTAGACACTAAGTTCCAAGTCTTCATGCTGACTTCCTCTGAGCCCAACGGCAGCGGGCAGCGGTGCACTCGACCACGCGCATGACACAAGGAAGAAAGTATAGCGCCAATAATTTGACCTGTTACCTTTGTTTTTCTGCCATTAAGAAAGTAAACTCAAAGAAACCGATTATTAAAGTCTCTGCACCAATGCAGAATAATTTTTATGTGATCAACCAATGACGCATCAAAAAAACGATTATTCTTCCCAACTTATACTACAGTCAGAACATCAATCACTAATAACCACAAACATGTTTAAATGTTTTTTGTGTTTTTTAGCGGGTAAAACAGGTCTAGAGAAGGAGCAGGAGTTCATTCGGAAGTGTATGGAGAGTTTACTGATGGCTTCAGCAAATCTGGAAAAAGAGCCTCACTCGAGTCTGACGAGCATCGAGAGAGGTCTGCTGATGTTAAAGACACACCTGGAAGCATTCAGACGCAGGTACATGTTTATTTTGAGCTGCACCTGGATTCGTATTAAATAAATATATAATTATTTAATATTTTATTAAATATAGTTTACAAACCAGCAAAAATATTACTTGCTGATTCTGTTTATGTGCTATCCATCTGCGATTCTGCAAGGTTTAGGTTTGCTGACAGCAGGCCTTGCTTAATAAAAATGTAAATAAATCTGGTAGTAAGAACAGCATTTATTCTTCATCTACTTTTTTATTGTTTCTCTATTGTAGGGGTTTGTTGTTTGACGTCACACGAAAGGTTGTTTTGATTGGCTAAACAAACACTCACTAACCATGCACATACCAATCTGTCTTTTGCCAGAAATGACCAGTATTTTTAGTAGAACTATGTTCTAACCTGATGTGTGTTTGAATGTTGTAGGTTTGCATACCATCTTCGTCAGTGGCAGATCGAGGGCACAGGGATCAGCAGTCACCTAAAGGCCCTCAGTGATAAACAGTCTCTGCCTCTGAGGATTGTATGTCAGCCCGCAGGACTGCCTGATAAGGTACTGCTGAGTAAAACCTTTAATATTACTGCCTGATACAGAAGTACACAGTGTTGTGGGGAGGCTCACAATAACAACATACATATTCAGTAACCACCAGCAGTCATGTCCTGATCTTCTAGTCACCATATTGTGTATTGTTTTAGACCGTAAAATTATTCTTAGCGTTTGAGAGTGTTTTAAAAAAATCTCAGTACTGTGACATAAAGACCTTTGCATCTGTGCAGTGGCCTAAAAGCAGAGAAAAATACATTTGACCAATTATTGGTCAAATGCTTTGGCAGTACAGTTATATCTACAGTATATGTCTCATGGAGCTTTTCTCACTGTTCTTCCCCTGTCTGTCTCAGATGACAATAGAGATGTACCCCAGTGACCAAGTGGCCGACCTCAGAGCGGAGGTCACTCACTGGTACGAGAACCTGCAGAAGGAGCAATTGAACCAGCAACCCCAGCTGCAGGAGTTCGGACAGAGCAGCAGGCAGCCCTCGGGAGACTTCCCAGGTCTGAATCTAACCCTCACTACATCCATAAATCTTGTCTTTGGTCTTCTTCTAGGCCTCCTGTCTAACCCCAACCTCATACTTCTACCCATATATTCACTATCCCTCCTCTGTAACCGTCCCATATATTCATTGTCCCTACTCTACACGTCCTATATATTCACTGTCCCTCCTCTCTACACGTCCTATATATTCACTGTCCCTCCTCTGTACATCTCTTAATATTTCTGTAGGAGGTCTGATGGGGCCAGTGAGAATGATCTCCTCTGGACATGAACTCACCACAGACTACGATGAGAAAACCCTGCATGAACTGGGCTTTAAAGACATGCAGGTGGGGATATTTTTTCACATTTTTTTATTGCTCAATTTGCAGTTATTTAGAAATACCACAGCGCACACATCTCGCGAGTGTATGTTCAGATTAGTTCTAAAGTATTACAATTTCCCTTTCTCAAATCTTTCTCCTGCCTCAGATGGTGTTTGTGTCATTGGGCGCCCCCCGGAGGGAGAGGAAGGGTGAGGGTGTACAGCTCCCTGCCTCCTGTCTGCCACCGCCTCAGAAAGAACACATCCCCATGTTACTACTGCTACAGGAACCACATCTCACCTCCCTGTTTGAGCTGCTCGAGATGTTGGCCTGCTTCAAACCCCCCAGTCCCAACACTGACAAGGGACAGGACAGCACTGAGGTGAGAGATATGTGCCGTATATAATTCAGTCAGCTTGGTTTGAACCTTAACTAGTGCCTCACCAGGCGCCATGTTCAATAAAGTTGTCCATAAATCATCAAGTCAGACTGAATTTATGTAAGACAATAATGTGTTTGTTTTCTACTTTTCTGGCCCTTAGTCCCTTTAGTCAGTTTGTTTGCAACTTAGCTACTGTGTTCAGCACACTACACCCACCTGCCCCTCTCCTTACATATCCATGATACTGTATTGTGTTATGTATACGGGGATATGACTGACCAACCGGGTTTCTATAAGAGCATGTAAACGTCATATCCCGAATATTGCCATAACTGGGATATGGCTTCTATATGTGATACTGGAGTGCATATAAACATAATTTATTCTTTTAATGTTTGTAAAAAAAAAAAAAAAAAAAAAAAAATACAGAGTGCTCGGTGTGAGGAACTGCACCTTCATGCGGAGAACCTGTCTCGTAGAGTCTGGGAGCTCCTCATGCTGCTGCCTACATGTCCCAAGATGCTCGTGGCCTTTCAGAACATCTCAGATGAAACGGTCAGTGGTTTTTGGCACTGATCTAACACAACCTCTGCTCAGAAAAACCCACTGTCAAATAAAAATATAAAAATGTAATATCTCATATATCTTGTTTAGAACGAGGAAGGTCTGTGTTGGAAGGAGCTGTTGAGAATTAAAAGTCCTCACAAACTGCTGTACGCTCTGGAGATCATTGAGGCTTTGGGCAAACCCAACCGCCGCATCCACCGAGAGTCAACCGTAAGAAAATATGATAATAACAATATGATAATGATCTTTCTAATCCAGTGGTTCTCAAGATGTGGTAGAAAGCCCATTGGTGGTTCCCTTCTGTTGAAGTTCAATTTAGTCTTGGTTTACAGACCTGGTTTAGACCATATTTAGTCTTGCTTTAGCCCTTTTAGACTTTGTTTCGACATGATTCAGTCCTGGTATAGAATTTGTTTAGTTCTAGTTTAATCTTGGTTTAGTCCTGGTTTAGACTTAGTTTAAGCATACATTTGTTTTAGACCTGGTTTCCACCTGGCTTAGTCCTCGTTTAGAACTGTTTTTAGTTTTGACTTAACCTTGACTTTGTATATAAAAACCTTTTTTAGATCTGGTTCAGTTGTTTTAACTTAATTTAATCCTGGTTTAGACCTTCATTAGTTTTGATTTGATCTAATTTTCATCCAATAAAATGGTATTTGTAAAGAAGTGGTTCTTATTGGTAAAAGTTTAAGAACTACTAAACTAACCCTGTGTTTGTTCCTGTGTCCAGGGCAGCTACAGTGATCTGTACCCAGACTCGGATGACTCCAGTGAGGATCAAATCGAGAACAGCAAGAACTCATGGAGCTGCAAGGTAATGCATTATATTAGTCCTTCTACACATGCATATTCTGTACTCTGCTGTATTCATCAGTTTATAAAACGCATAGAGAGCATTCAGACGAAACATCTAAATTCATGAATTTTTTGCAGGACAAGTAGTTTTTTTTCGTACCATTTCATCAGTGGTTATAAGCTGCTCACATCGTTCTTTCTCTTCATGCTAATCCCAGATAAACTCAGTGATGTTGAGCTAACAACCACAACAACAAGGTTACCCAAGTTAGTCAGCAACTAGAAGGAGCCCATGCCCTGTACTGTTATAATGTGCATTGAATTACTAATTGCATTTTAACACAAATTTTATGATCGTATTTTTAAATGTTTATAGTTTGTTTCATCCGGGGGCCTTCAGTTGCTGTTGGAAATCTTCAACTCGGGAATTTTAGAGCCTAAAGACCAGGAATCATGGACTGTGGTAAGAAAAGGAAGGTGGTGAACTGGAGAATCTAAATGTCCCATAGTGAATGAATTTAAGATGGTAAATGGACACTGTTCATAGTAGGGCTGACAGCCTTCAGTTGCTTAATCCATTGCATCTTTGTTACATCACTCGTACATCTGCCCTAGCAAACAGAACTCCATAAAAGTCAATGTGTCAGTTTACACCAGCTCCGTCAGTTCTGCAGCACGTCTGCGTCTCTGCGGTAATGAGTCTTTTTTTGACGGATGATGTAGCTCCATGAATGAACCTCCACCTCCAGCCTTTGAAATTCTGCTACTGTTTCTCTTTTAACGGCTCTCGGGAAACTCACATTGCCGTGTTATCATAAACATTATCAGAAAAGGGAAACACGAAGTGTGCCGCATGTGAAATGTTCTGCTGAAGTTTTGTATCCCCGAGACAGTTTGGTGTAAATTTTGTTA
This sequence comes from Philypnodon macrostomus, assembly GCA_036025475.1. NCBI lineage: Eukaryota > Metazoa > Chordata > Actinopteri > Gobiiformes > Eleotridae > Philypnodon > Philypnodon macrostomus. The sequence goes on along the minus strand of JAVQKC010107966.1, from coordinate 8,865 downwards.
GTTGAATAAAATTTTAGGTAACAGCTGTATTGTTTATGTACATTTTGTAGGTTTAAATATACTTTACTGTCATATTCTTTTAATTTGTTTTATTTCCAATTCAATATTACCTCACTTCTCTGCATTAGTTCTGGTTTCGGCCTAGTTTTGAGCTAATATAGTCTTGGTTTAGCCTTGGACTTGGTTTCATCCCTGAGACTAACTGGATCAAGCTATACCCTGACCCAGGCCCATAGTTGCCCCTATACCCTGACGTTTCCTCCCTGCCTTTGTTTTTAGTGGTTGCTGGACTGCCTGGCCTGCCTACTGAAGCTTATTTGTCAGTTTGCGGTGGACCCGGCAGACCTGGATTTGGCATATCACGATGTCTTCTCTTGGTCTGGACTGAACGAGAGCCAGAGGAAGAGGGCGTGGCCTGGGAAGTCCAGGAAGTCCACTGTGGAGCATGGCAAAGGGCTGCACATACCACGACTCACTGAGGTACGAAGAGACAGGCTGGAAGAATTTGAATTTTATAAATATACAGCATTAATTATTATATATAGACTATTCTTGAGTAACAGCAATCAATGAAAAGAGAATATTGTGGACAAAAATAGATTATTTCACTAGCTCAAATTGTATTGATTAGTAAAAAGAGGATATTTGATGTAGCAGTTGAAAGAGGAAATGAAATTAGTTGTTGTGAGAATAGGTTGAGACCCTAACCCTCTAAAGGGAACATACAAAAATACTTACTTTTATGCCTCATCCATAGGTGTTTCTGAGCCTGGTCCAGGGCACCTCTCTGATCCAGAGGTTGATAAACGTGGCCTACACCTATGATAACCTCGCACACAGGTGAGACACACATCAACAAAGCCATATTTACTTTAAAATAAACTATTATTATTCATTCCATTGTTTCTTCACAGAGTTCTAAAGGCCCAGTCTGACCATCGTTCTAGACATGAAGGTACAAGTTTTTAACACTTTCAGGAACACTAATTTTGTTTTTGTCCTAATAGCTAGTTCTTGTGAACCGGTTAACAATAATTTAGTTGAATAGCAGCTGTCAGAGATTGGCTGTTTGAAACAAAGGTAGTTGTTGATATTATGTAATAAATGTAATAATTATCTGTCCTTTTTTGTCTTGTCATTGTGTAGTGACACACTACTCCATGTGGCTTCTGGTGAGCTGGGCCCATTGTTCCTCTTCAGTGAAGTCCAGTTTGGCCGATAGTGACCACCTCCACGACTGGCTCAAGAAACTCACGCTGCTCATCCCTGAGGTGATTGATTATGTTTATCAGACTAAATGCAATCTAAATCCAGTCTAAACCAGGTCTAGGCCAGAACCAAACTAAATCTAAACCAAGTGTAAACCAGTTCTAACACTTTAACTCATGTCTAAATGACAGCATTTTGTAATGCATTAGTATTTTGTCGTTTTACGTTTTTTTGTACATAAATTAAGCAGCACATACTTAAATATTTGTACCACTACTAGGTTTTTAGGTTAGGATCTAACTTAGAACAGTTCTGTTTCCACTCCACTCTCCACTCAACTAAAGGGAAAGTTATGTTCACACATTTCATTGTCTGTTTTCAGCCGGCAGTGCGACATGAAGCCTGTAACGGTCTGTATAAGCTCTCTCTCTGTGGGCTGGAGGGAGGAGAGTCCATCAACAGGTCCTTTCTGCTGCTCGCTGCCTCCACGCTGCTCAAGTTCCTCTCAGACGCACAAGCCCTGAAACCTCTTAGGGTAAGGGCAACTACACAGCTGTCAGGCAAAACATTATGACCACTGAAAGGTGAAGTGAATAACACAGATTATCTCTTCATCATGGCACCTGTTAGTGGGAGAGGGGAAGGTGTCAGAATACAGTGTATTGGACAGGTGGGAGTAATGCTTTGCACAGTACTCAGAGTTCCTGACAGTATATTTCATTCTCAGGCGGAGGACTATGAAGAAGAGCCTTTGTTAAGGACTGGATGTAAGGAGTACTTCTGGCTCTTGTGTAAACTCATCGACAACATCCACGTGAAGGACGCCAGCCAGGTGAGAGCACGGTCACGGTTTCAAAATTTACAGTTTTTATATTTACTGACTTAAATTCCATTGTTTAGCAATTGTTTACACTTTAAATGTACTTTTAATCAGCATTGTATTATTTTGGCAGGGAAGGGGTGTCAACACATTTCAATTATGTCAGTTATTTCCTTCCATACCTTTTGATAATAATAACATTCAAATCTTTTTCTGGTTAGCTTTGTTGCTTCACAGATTGCCCCAGAGGCAGTAACAAATTCAGAGAACAAGTTTTCCTATGCGGGATAAAAAAGTATATCTAAACCCTAATAAAAAACACTGCAGCATGTTAATTGTTTCTGAATAGTTGTAGAATTGTTCTAAGATGTATTTCACTCACTCAGAAGCTCTCTCTGTCGATGGCTCCACTACAGACCACACTCTTGGACCTGGATGCTTTGGCCAGACACCTCGCTGACTGTATCAGGAGGTCAGTACCAACCTATAACATTTTTAATTCACAAGTATAACACAAACTACAGTTAGCATTAGAAATTTGTAGCTCACGGAAAGGTAGTGCCAGAGAATACAGGATTACTCAACGAATGAAGCAAAACACAGCTCCAGGTATGTTTTTGATAAAAGAACAACATTATAACAGGGATACAGATGAGAGAAGTTGATATTTGATAACCATGTAGAATTTATTTACTAGTTAAAATAGCTTCAAAATCAAATCAAAAGGCTAAACGACTAAAATAAGGAAATCATGACTAAAATTGTACTTTTCCATATATTTATTTATCACCCATTTTCATTCAAAGCTCTATTAGGAAAATTATTTCAACTATGTAAATCTATGTCACCCAAAGCATTTCATTCCATGTTGTCCTTGTTTTAACCTAACTAAACTTATGTCTGTAACTTCTCTTGCAGTCGTGAGATATTGGACCAGCATGATGGGGCCATAGAAGACGATGGTTTAACAGGTTTACTGCGGTTGTCCACCAGTGTCCTCAAGCACAAGCCTCCTTTTAAGTTTTCTCGAGAGGGTCAGGAGTTCCTGCGAGACGTGTATAACCTGCTTTTCCTCCTGCCCAGCCTCTCTGACCGCTTACAGCCCAAATGCAAGTCCCACTCGGCCAGGGCCGCAGCCTACGATCTGCTGGTGGAGACCGTGAAGGGATCTGTGGACAACTACAGACTACTGCACAACTGGGTCATGGCCCAGCACATGCAGAGTGAGTATACAGACAGCCATTAGTGATTTAAAAAATAAATTATTAAAAGCCTTGTAGTAAAATTATTAGACTATTATCACTGAAATGTCTATGCCAAAGATTCAAGATTGAAAGTGTTTATTGTCATATGCACAATAGGAAATAGTTTTTTTTGCGCAATGAAATTCTTACTTTGCTGCCCAGACTGGATGCCAACAATACAATAGAAATAAAAATAGATGAATAATATAACATAAAGATCAGCATGCATAAGTGAGATTATATATATATATATATAATAAAATCAAATGTTAAAAGACTATGTACATATAAGTGCTACATTTTGCTGTTATGTCAGCAGTAAACATTGATTGTAAAGGTGCAAGTAAATCCCTATAACCAGGCAAATATATTTATAAAGCAGCGTGTGCTGTACAGGGCAGAGATCAAATTAGAAAAATAATCAAATTCAACTTGTAACGTATAACGCTTAAAAGCAATTATCACCTGTATCAGCAACACTCATATTTTATTCCCCTATTATTTTCTATTTATTCACCCATACCTCCCCGTCTTCTCCAGCCTCCCATGCGCCATACAAGTGGGACTACTGGCCTCACGACGATGTCAGAGCAGAATGTCGCTTCGTGGGACTCACTAACCTGGGAGCCACCTGTTACTTAGCTTCCACCATCCAGCAGCTGTACATGATCCCAGAGGCACGCCAAGCTGTCTTCACTGCCAAGGTTAGGATGGAGGAGTGTACAGAGTAAGATTATCAAACATATAAATTACTAATGTTTTAAAATGTATGTGTGCAGTATGCTGAGGATATCAAGCACAAGACCACACTACTGGAGCTGCAGAAGATGTTCACTTACCTCATGGTGAGTATGTCTTGTCCTGATTGACCCTAAAACAGCTGGGCTAGTTACCAAAAAACATACATTATTATACATATATATTTACAGTCTGTGAGCAATCTTTGGCCTATATGCCGTATGTTTTACCTTACATACATGTGCTTCAGACAGTAACAAACATGCACAACAATAATTCAGCATTTATAACAATTGAAGAGTTGAAACTTCAGTATCCAGTTCATCAACATGCCATTGTGTTTGTGTGTGACGTTATCCCTCATTTGTGCAATTTAATGTTTTTATTTTATTGTATTTTTTTTAGGAGAGTGAGCGGAAGGCTTATAACCCTCGTCCTTTCTGTAAAACATACACAATGGACAAACAACCTCTGAACACCGGGGAGCAGAAGGACATGACTGAGTTCTTCACGGACCTCATCACCAAGATCGAGGAGATGTCACAGGACCTGGTACATGCAACATTCACTAATATTAAACACATTACAGACGGAATACACTTTCTGGAGTAATTGGAGTCTTGCTGAATTATGTTTTTCTTTGTTTTGCTTTCATTCTAGAAAAACACAGTAAAGACATTGTTTGGAGGCGTCATCACCAACAATGTGGTTTCTCTGGTGAGTTTGAGAAATTAAAAATACTATATTTCAGATGCTTTGTAAGCTAATGAATTGCATTAGTAAATCTTGTGAAGAACAACTGTTAAAATAGCTTTTGCATGTATTTTTCACTGTAGGACTGTGACCATGTAAGTCAGACTGCAGAGGAGTTCTACACAGTCCGATGTCAGGTTGCCGACATGAAGAATATCTATGTGAGTGCACTGACCAGAACAGTCATAATGAACTTGAGACCAAAACACTTAAACAAGCAAAAATGGCTCTAAAGAGAAATAATGTGATTTTGAAGTATAAAGCATGTGCAAGGCATTATATGTATTTTTTGTTTTGAGAAATGTAGGACACTTAGGAATTGAACGAGGTATGCTAGTGAGAAAAAACTTACATACTTGGTATAATTTTTAATTGATTGTAATTCTTCTTCTAATTAACAAAAGCTATATTGGATTAATTGTTGTGACTGCACTCCAAGAGGCCTATAGTTATTGTATTAGACTGCAGTATTACAGTCCCACACAACCCTAAACTGGAATAAGTCTTACAGTTATGTTTTTGTGTTATGTTTTGGCAGGAGTCTCTGGATGAAGTGACAATCAAAGACACTTTAGAAGGAGACAACATGTACACGTGCTCTCAGTGCGGCAAGAAGGTCCGGGCTGAGAAAAGGTACTTATTTAAACACTGAAATGGCACATCTATCCTAAAGACCAGGCCAATTCTACCTATTATCTTTTAAGGAGGAACTAAATACACTACTAAATTAGTTGTTGTGGGGTGAATGAAGCCTCCTTTACCTCACCCATGTGTCTCTTGGCAAATAAACAGCTGCACAAGAGTGAGTTCTCCAATCCAGTGGCATTGAACGACAGGTCAAATGTAGAGGACAATAAAATCTATGTGTAGGTGGAGCTCCGTAGAGGTTTATTTCAAAATAAATAAATAATAAAACCGGCAAAGTTGCATTGTCCCTTTTTTAATTCCTTATTGAGGCTTAAATCGGTGTTTTTTTTTTTTTTTTCTCAGAGCGTGTTTTAAGAAGCTGCCTCGTATCTTGAGTTTTAACACCATGAGATACACCTTCAACATGGTGACGATGATGAAGGAGAAAGTCAACACTCACTTCTCATTTCCCCTGAGGCTGGACATGACGCCCTACACCGAGGACCTGCTCATGGGCAAAGGAGACCGGAAGGAAGGTATGGGCTCTACTGATCACAGAATGGTTATAATGTATTGTGGTAAGCTATCAATATGTGTCGATTCTCAACCTATGGTACATCTGATGATACACTCCTTTACAGTGTATCCTTAATTTTCTAAAAGGTATAAATATTAAGGCCTTATAGTTGTAAAATTTTATGAGCTGCAAAAACTTCTAACTGCAAATGTAGCCTTTGCAGTGTTGCAGGAAATATTGTAATAATTTGTTCTAATGAATGCAGCAAACTTCAAACTTGACACGCTTCACTTGTAAAATAGCAAATTGAAAAATTTGCTTAAAAAGTAAATGCCAAGTATAAATGTGTGATTTTTGTTCTGTAGGTTTTCGTGAAGAGGGTGAGGGGTCAAAGGGGTCTAATGTCACAGAGAGTTACGAGTATGACCTCATCGGGGTCACAGTTCACACGGGGACAGCGGACGGCGGCCATTATTACAGCTTCATCAGAGACATTGTCAACCCTCACGCCTACAAGAACAACAAGTGGTGAGGGCAAACCCTACAATCTCCTCAGTCCTGGTTTAGACGTGGTTTAGTCCCAGTATAATCTCCTCAGTGCTGGTTTAGACGTGGTTTAGTCCCAGTATAATCTCCTCAGTGCTGGTTTAGACGTAGTTTAGTCCCAGTACAATCTCCTCAGTCCTGGTTTAGACCTGGTTTAGTCTCAGTACAAGCTCCTCAGTGCTGCTTTAGACCTGGTTTAGTCCCAGTACAAGCTCCTCAGTGCTGGTTTAGACCTGGTTTAGTCCCAGTATAAGCTCCTCAGTCCTGGTTAAGATGTGGTTTTGACCCAGTGTTGACTATGTACTATATCTACTGTATGGAATTAATTAGCTCTAAACCAATCTAATCAACACTGTACACATAAATAATGCAAGTCTCTTTTTCAGGTACTTATTTAATGATGCTGAGGTGAAGCCCTTTGACTCGGCACAACTTGCTTCTGAGTGTTTTGGAGGAGAAATGACGGTAACATACCTGAACCTGTACGGTGTATCTGCAGCACGTGCTTTTTTTAATGACATCTGTTTGTTTTTCAGACCAAAACCTATGACTCTGTAACAGACAAATTCATGGATTTCTCTTTTGAAAAAGTAAGCTTTTCTCCTCTGCTAATGAACTTAAGTAAAATTCTGATAAAATGCCTTCATAATTGTGTTGTGTGTTCAGACCCACAGTGCCTACATGTTGTTCTATAAGAGAGTCGAGCTGGAGGAGGAGAACGGGAAGGACTTCAGCCTCGACGTGTCTCCAGATCTACTTGAGGTAAAAATATTATTCTATTTTTAATTATTTTTCTTGGTTCAGAACAGCTTCATAAATATTTAGTCAATAGTTAATCTAGTCCTAACTTTATGAATAAATTCCAAAAATGTCTAATATCATTGTTTGCATGAAGTTCAAAACTAAGGAGGAAATAAAGTAGAAAATGACCAGTCCACAAAGTGTCATGACATTTATGTGTGTAAAGAAGTTAATATAACTGTGTAATTTTGACAAATTCCTCACGTGTTTTATTTTGTTACTGTTCTAAAAATGTATTAACCTAACCCTGGCTCCGTCCACAGTGGATCTGGCACGACAACATGCAGTTCCTCCAGGACAAAAACATATTTGAGCACACATACTTCGGGTGAGTTTAAGTTTAAAGACAAATGTCAGATGATTTACCAAACAAATTGAGTGTATAATTATGTATTTTATCCCAGTTTCATGTGGCAGCTGTGCAGCAGTATCCCCAGCACTTTACCTGATCCCAAATCGGTCTCTCTCATGACCGCTAAGGTAACATTAAATTGTAACAGTCGATAATTCGATATTAGAACAACGAAGCACATGCATTTTGAATTTTTTTACTATTTTGTTTCCTGTTCATACATTTTTCTTAACCGGGAGTGTGTTTATACTAAATAGTAACTTTTCTTTGTTTTTTTGCAGCTAAGCACCTCATTTGTACTTGAAACATTCATTCACTCCAAGGAGAAGGTACAAACAAGACCATACTGTGACACTTAGAGGTTTAATTAAGATGTTAACAGGTCTAACTCATGTTTGTGACTGTAGCCCACGATGCTGCAGTGGATCGAGCTCCTGACCAAACAGTTTAACAACAGCCAGGCTGCCTGTGAGGTATGGACTACAACACTACTGATTTCAATACAATAATTCAATTATAAATATGGAAAAGGTCTCTTCATTGTGTTGCATTGTCTGTCAGTGGTTCCTGGACAGAATGGCGGATGATAACTGGTGGCCGATGCAGATCCTCATCAAGTGTCCCAATCAGATCGTCAGACAGGTCATCATTCTTATTGTTCATTAGCTACACTCCACTCATTACACTTAACACATGTTCACGTTTAAAGCAGTGTTTCTCAGACTTGGAAATCCCATGTTTTTAAATACCAAAAATTTTGGATTGAAAGTATTATGACATCACAAATATTTTTCTTGATTTGTGGCAAGATTTCTGGCAAGATTTTTTTTCGGCTTTATTGAATTATTATTGGAAACTATGGAGAAGAGTGGGGAGTGACATTTCTCAAACTGTCGTGAGACTGATTTGAACTCTCGACGCCGGGGCTAGCATTTCAAGCTCAAGCTAAATATCTGTGTCATTGTGGCTAATATTTACAGTCCTAGGTATATTAATTCTGAACACATGTTTTTTCTCTCTCACACAATAATAAAAAAAGAATATTTAACAAAACTAAGAAGACCAAGGCACTCTCATAAACTGTTAAAATGCCTTTAATATTTATGGCATGTCTTGATAGACTTTACAAAACCCCAACAGGTTTCAGCCCTCCGGCCTTCATCAGGGGGACAAACAGATTCAAAGTACACCATGTGAGCTTTATACAGGTGTTCTGCCAATAGGGCTTCTCCACCTGTAAGAGGGAGTGGTGCAGTTG
>JAVQKC010107901.1:0-17463 GCA_036025475.1 Philypnodon macrostomus | reverse complement strand
ATACACTTTGCTGTCGGGACGACAGCACAGGCCTAGTTTTCACTAGCTTTCTACATAGAAGAAACCCTTCTTTTCTACTATTTTCCATTGTTTTTTTTTTTTGGGGGGGGGGGGGTTAGAGTAGACCCTTTAAGGCTTTCGGCAGAGAAAGTCATTTCCCCCCGTCCGAGTGCATACTGTCGTTGTGTTCTTGGGCAAGGCACCTGACCCATATTGCCTATGAATGTGGTTGTGTGATTAGTGTTTGGTGGTGGTCAGAGGTAGACGCAGACCGGCAGCCACGCTTCTGTCAGTGTGCCCCAGGGCAGCTGTGGCTACACAAGTAGCTTACCACCACTGGGTGTGACTGTGGAGTTTCTCAACACTCAAAGACACTTTACAATGGCATTATTCCTTGTCATTGTAAAGTGTCTTTGAGTGTTGAGAAAAGTGCATTTCATTAAATGATAAGACAATAAATGCTATTCTAGCTGTAAACAACAATCATTTCAAAAGCATCCTATTTACTTTATACCTGTGCTTATAAAGCTCACACCAATGCCTTTCTATGTGCAGGCAATCAAGCTCATTGTTCTCCCTTGAATAGTGTTACATAATATTAGGTTGCGTGAGGACTCATAAATGACAACAGACAACAGCAACAGTTTCCAATTATTCTGTTTCAGATTCAAGTCTAAATCATTGAGGGGTTAGCTAATATTAGAATTAAAGTCCTGCCCGCTCCTTTATGTGGTGGGAAAATAGCAGGCGTTCAGTTATAGTTGTGTTTTATGGAAAAGAACAGCCTCATGATGATGGTGTGAAACTCACTGGAAAAGCATGTAGCACAGATGAGTTTTCCAGGCCACTCAGTGACGGTCACACAAACACACACATATACAGTACATGGTGGTCACTCCCTGGTTTCCAAAACAAAACCACTTTGAAGCTGAAATTTCCTCTGCAGTGCTAAGACATGTCCAAGACAATCATAATTAAATAGACTTGCATGGAAAGTCCAGATGGGTTACGTAATCTAAGAAAAACTGGTTTTGTGGTTGTGAGTGACCTAATTTAACACACATAGATACAGTCTCTGCTGTCTGTTTCAGTCCCGGGCCATTTGAAGTTGCAATCTACACATGTGCCTGTTTAAAATGTGTGTGTTTATGCTAGGATGTTGATTTTCCTCTACAGTTTTATACCTTTATATGAGTAAAAAGGTTCAACTGTGCATACATGTTTACTCAAACTTGAAAAATGTAACAACTGCAAGTAGGTTTTAATGAGGAAACAATATTATGACATGGTAGAAGGCTCATAATATATTTTTAAATAGTACATCTATGACAAATACCTTACCAATACATATACAACAATTACATTTTTTCTCCACAGAGACTCCGCAAGCCACACCGTACACAGAGTGGATATCCAGCCCAGTGGAAAGTGACATTACCTTTCTTCCAGACTGCAATAAGGAACGTACTGGTGTCTGCAACATCTCTGACAGCTGGGAGGCAACAAGCTCACTGAATCAAATACCCACTCACAACAACACTGCCATGAATGAATCAAACAGCTTCTTTCTGATCCCTGCTTCTCCTCTGTTGGTGCCTCTATACACAGACTGGAACAGCGCCATGGCAGTCTGGGGTCTTGCTTGGGAGGTGCATGTGTATGGACTAGGTAGTATCTTTGCTTTGCTAACACTAGCCTCCGCTCTCAACCTACTCTGCCTGCCGCTCAGATGCCCATCAGGATGTGGCTACTTTGCTCTGGTTAGTTTGTTCCTGTTAGCCGCAGGGTGTACCAGATCTTTTTGTCTTTTATATGATGCCTACGGACATCTAGACCGCCTCCCCTCCACCGAGGCCTCGCTGATGCTGTATGAAGCTCCGTTTCCCTGTCTTACTGCAGCATTCGGTCTGGTGTTTCTTCTGCTCTCAATGCGCTCAAGAATGCAGTTGTCCTACTCAGCCTTTCAGAGACCCTGTATCCTGGCCTGCTTGGTCACACTGCACTTCGCTGCTGCGTTTGGTCCTGAGACTCTCCTGAGGTTTTACCAACAGAGGCAGCCCCTTTGTCTCTTTTTTGCACTAGTTTCACGAGGGGCGTTTGTAGCGCTTGCAACATTTCTTTCCACTGCCTATTTTGTGTTCTACATATATGTTCGTGCCGACTCAAAACACATATACCACCTGAACAACACCTCTCCCACACCCGCTGAGCGCTATAACCGCTGCCCTTTTGCTGAAAGTCGTGATTGGGACCGTGCAGCCATAACTGTCTGTCTTTCAGCCTTGTTTTCCTTAGCATGTGCAGGACTGCAATTATATGCAATGCTTAATGCAATGGGTGTGGCTGGTGGGGAAAAGGTATTTCACCCTTGGCCCTGGTGGGCTTTTCAATTTTGTTGTAGGCTGTGCGAGCTTGGGGTTTGTCTTACTTTAGCCTTGGTGGTTGCACAACCAGTTTATTGTTCAGATCACCTCCCAGCAGCTGGAAGCTGCTGGACTGAACTACTAGCCTCAAAATCGCCAATACTGCCCGGAACATACCAGTGGTCCCTGAGCCAGCAGGAGAAGCTGGCCATTGTTGATACTGTTGGCCTTGGAGAGACGGAGAGTCTCCCCCTTTACACCCTAATGGATGACAGATTCGGAAACAGCCTAAATGGTCTTGACCTACTGTACCACAGCAACCGGGCCTTAGCCTATCGAGATCTTGAGTTGGATTTACATAGCTCAGTAAAACTTGGAGATGTAGGGGGCGGGGAGCCATCAGGTGGATCCTCATTTACTAGTGACTCTACTACAGACCTGAGGCCACCTTCACCCATAAACCTGCGCCGCAGCATAGACGAGGCGCTGTTCAGTGAAGCTCTGTTCCCCATGAGCCTCTTCAGCCCGAGGCCTATTCGCTGCAGTGACCAGTCCATAAACGAAAGGTGTGGACTGGCCTTCAATGGACTCAGTGATCCTCTCACATCAGATGCTGGTCTTTATCGAACATCTTCATGTGTGGAGATGACTTCTAAACACCACGGCCCTGGAGGTTCATCTCAACAAGACACGGTTTTAAGCCAGCAGTCTCCAGCTCTGTCCACTAGTTCAAGCATATCTTCTCCTGAACGTTGGGGGCGTAGTTCCTCCTCTTGTTCCTTGTATCGAACATCTCTTGGAGGGTCATCACTACTTCTTTTCCCCAGTCCAACAAGACAAGTTCCACAACCACATCAAGAAGGTACCTCCAGTCATTTGAGATCCTCCTCCCAACAGGACTTTGCTGATCCCCAGAGGCATTATAATTCACTGGGAACTGCTTCACAGGAAAGTTTGGACCTAGACCTGTCATCTGAGGTTGACAGATCAGTACAAGAGGAGTTCATAAATGTCTGCAGACAAATCGATGCTTTGAGCATCTGCAGTGAGACTATTGATTTATAATGCACAGTCTGGTCAAACAAGGGTCACGTGTGAAGACTTGCGCATTGAGGACGTCTGGGTGCTTTGCAAAGATAATTGTTTCTTTAAAAGTGTTTTTGATAGCATGGTAAAACCATTGTTTTTGAAAACATTCAATTATATTAGGCAGACATGGAAAACAAGTTTTTTTTAAGTGATTTTATTGTGTAACTAATCCTGAAAACCTATGAAATGATAGATTGGAGAGTCTCTTACAAAAGGCCATTTATGAATGTTCATGAGCGTTTAAGTGCCAAGAATGTCAAAAGCCAAATGGTAATTTTACATGTTTGATAAATGTTGATGTTTAATATAGTTACAACATTTTACTCAATTAAGAATTATCAGGAAAGTATTTGTACAAATATGTGACTACATTTCAACATTCCAATAGGCCTGTGGTGGTCAGCACTTATACTGTAGTACTACTGAACTCATGCTTTTGAATGTGTCAGAACTGTTACTATGGAGATGCAGTTCACTGTATAATTCTACATTCCAACAAGCCACTCGTTTACTGTTGTGGTACCACGGCGTCCTCTGCTGGTAGAAGTCAAGACATACCTTTTGAATTAAGCTTATGTGTTTTACCAAGACAGCGTATAGACAGAGTAATTTATTTATGTTAGAACAAAACTTACAAAGTTTAATAAATACCGTTTTAGCACTTGGTATGTACTCATTACTAAATGTAAGGACACAATCAAGTGTATTACAGTTTGATTTATGTTTTTATTCATTTTTTCCATGTTGAACAGCCAAAGCAGGTTTTGTATTTTACCTTAAACACAACCTTAAGCAAGTATTCTGAATATTGAGTCTTGTGTGTCCATCTAAAAAACGCCACCATCATTGACTGTAAGCTACCAGTGTGTCCGGCACCTGAGGGTGTATTGCAATACACTGAAGCTTAAGTAATAAAAATACAATAAAATGTAAACATATCTTATAAATCACCATATTTGTGCTTTTTAGATGGACTATTAGTACACAGTGGGTACACACAGAACATGTAACAGTGTGGGTAAACTGAAAACAAGCAGCAATTCAACAAAGAAGCACCTATTTTTCATAGATTTTCACGTGTTAGTAAACGTCTATGGACCCAGGACATTGGAACAAAGAAAGCAACTTTTTTTTTTTTTTTTACAATTTCTGTCACAATCTGTCACCAGATCAGCTGACCAAAAGACAAGAACATGAAAATGTGTACCATTAGCCAACAATTACTACTAAATATTGGTTTATAAGTAAAAAAGACAGAAGGGCTTCAGATACATTTTTGTGAAGCTATAGTGTGCAGTCTTAATCCATTCTACTGTCAAGGCATACGTTTAGTAAAGAATATTAACAAAAATAAAACAAAAAAAGAACCTCCTCCCCTCCCCCCTCCTCCCCCAGTCAGATCCATGAGAAGAATTGGAAAGATAAAATTAATTTGCTGTTGCATTTTGGTTTTGAAGTTATAAAAGAGTGAAACAAAGTGTATGTACACTTGGCAGTATGTATGCAATTAGAATACAGCAGAATATAAATAGAGCCTTCGTGAAAAAAAAACATGCATATCAAAACCTTCATGCACAATGCTCAAGTTCAATATAAAGTTTACTTTTATCTAAAAGCACTCAAATCATGGGCAAAAAAATAGTCTTTTTTAACATTTCCGATCTTTAGCATTTGGTCCCTTCCATGGTGAACACAAAATAGTATGAGATGGATACACATTTGGTTCAGGACATCATTGAAAGGGAAATTATGTCTAATATGGCAAATACTGTGGCATTGTAAACACCCCACTAATTGTATAACACTAGAGGGATGATGGCATAACCATCATTGCCAGTAACTTGCACCTCAGGATGCACAAAAAAGTCAACAGTATGCAGTCGAATATAAGCTCAGACATTTTACCAAGTAGCATAAATCTGGAATGACTTTGCAAAATCAGAGTAATATTACACAAAACATTATTTTAGAAAGAGCATGGGACTAGGCTTTTAGGGGAATCTTGATTGTTTACATGGATTTTTGACTAAATAAGCAGACATTAGAGAGGACACCTTGATAGTGTACTATAACCTACACTCACACATTGACATCCCAGCCTCAGCAATCACATTCACTCCTCATGTGTTTCTTTTCATTATTTTGAAAACCTTGATGCGCTGCTTCTTGAGTGAAAAAATACTGATGGTAAAAGTGTGTCAGGTTCAAGGTTCTCACTTCCTGGTTATGCCTCTTTCCTGATTCAATGGGAGACCGTGTTGGATGTGAGTTGAGGAGGCCAACGCTGGAGTAGTAGGTGGTGAGTATGTTCGCATTTGGTCACTTTTGGACTGAGCAGGAAGCACACCCTCCATTCTCCCATTCAATACAGTCGCTTCTCAAAACTGTTATAGAAGAAAGTAATGCACATTAATACAATTTAGCCAATTCTTTCACACGCCTTAATACATTTATGTTTATCTCTGTACTTACGCATGTAGACCATGAACTCCACCCTCTACTTGTGCAGACATGGTTCGCTTTTCAAACTTAAGCTCTCCAGAGTACATCATTGACCTGCATTTACCAGTTAAATCATTAAGCATAATAGGAAATAAGGTGCACAAATGTAATGTAATATAAACATTACCCAATAACTTACCGAAGAACTGAGAGACTTTTTGCTCCAATATCCTGGCAGCCATGCTGGATACCAGCAATCAGGTAAGGTACAAATTTGTGGATGGATCCCTTGTCCTGAACTGAACCAGACACACCCTGAGCCACCTTCACTTTGTCTCCTTCACTGTAGGAAGAAAAATAAGGATTGTATTTTATTGTCTTGCAATACAAGTAACAGCTTACTTAAGACCTTGCTCAAACCTAAAATAGCGTTTTTGGCTGCTTGCGTTCTTCTCCATTGCATCCAGGGAGCCCATACCGCGATATTTTTTTAGCCGCACACCATCTGAAAAAAAGTACTCTCCGGGGGCCTCGGTGGTTGCTGCTAGCAACGAGCCCATCATCACTTAAAGAGGAGAAACACTGGTTATTTTTGGTCTCTCGTTTCATCACGTTACTGGGATTCCACATATTTTCAGTTTGAATCTTACCAGTCGATGCACCCAGAGACAGAGCCTTTATGACATGTCCCACAGTCTGAATTCCACCATCAGCAATAACTGGCACTCCGAAGCGTCTCGCATACTCTGCTACCTTGTACACTGAGGTACCTTGGGGTCTCCCACATGCCATGACTACAAGACAGATGAGGACAGAAATCCCACAAACGTGAGGTCAATATGATAATGTGTCATTTTAACAGTGCTTTGCCCCCTCTGCTAGACCCATGTTTTTGTTCTAAATAACTATATTGTACACGACCCAGTAAAAAGAAGACAGTTCCCATGGCAACATAGATTGGGGCCATGTAAGATCTCCATAACAACAAGGAGTGGCCTAAGGGACATTTGTTAGCACTTTCTTCAAATCAATACCTGTACAGTAACAATATGTGAAGAGGTTTCCTAGAATAAATAATTGTAAAATAAAATTCTTAAAATAGATAAAATAGAACCAGGGGAGGGACTAAGTAAAACTTGAGTGCTACTGGTTAACATTTTTTTAAGCTCAAAAGTAGTATATTTGTAAAGAACAAAAAAAAATCTAAATGTATATTTTGCTTTTAAGAGGCTATGTACCTTCTTGCGTGATGCAAATTGAGCCACAGCCCATGCCCACTCTCAGAGCGTCCACACCAGCATCAGTCAGATTCTTGGCCTGAGCTGCTGTAACCACTGTCAATGACACGAATGAAGGTTAAGATGAGCACTCTCCCATTACCATTGCAGTTAAAGAACTCACCATTTCCACCCACTACTTGCAACTCTTGATACTTCTGTTTAATATAATTTATCATGTTGATCTGATACACTGAATTGCCTTGTGATGAATCCTTGGAATCGAAAAAAAACAAGGATTTACATTAGGGAAACAAATTAAAAAATACCAGTAACAGTAAAAAATATGAACCAACAAATCAACCAAACATTAGCACCAGTAACTTCCTGTCAAGAAGTCACTTACCAGAACAACAACATCAACTCCAGCCTGAACAAGCAGATCCAGTCTGTATTTGTCATCCTCTCTAGTACCAATGGCAGCACCACACAGCAGCTGTTTGCGAGAATCTTTTGAAGCAAGGGGGTAATCCCTATTCTTTTTTAGATCTGTTCTTGCAATTATAGCCACAAGTTCGTCATTATCATTCACAATGGGGAGCTTGCCTGTTTACAAGAAAAATCATGTTAATACATCTCAGAATTAGGGACACATACCAATACAGGAAGTCACAATGACCTTTTTTGCTGCGCTGCAGTATATCATTGGCCTCTTTGAGTGTGACACCAGCTAGTGCAACAACCAAATCTCCCCTCTTTGTCATAGCCTGCAAAATCAACAACAATTGATTGTTGAAAAGTACATCTAATAAAAATAAACTTCATTATAATAATAATAAAATTAATAAATACATACCTCCTCTAGAGGTCTGCCATGGTCCTTCTCAGTGAGGAAGTCTATGTCTCTCGAAGTGACAATGCCCACCAGCTTACTGCCCATTTTGCCCGTCTCTGTGACTGGAATGCCAGAAAAACCGTGTCGAACTTTGGCCTCAAAAACATCCCCCACAGTGTGTTTAGGGCTCATCACAACAGGATCTGTAATAAATCCCTGCTCAAACCTCTGAAAACAAAGAACAGCAAATAAAATAATAATGCTAAATACTGCAAAGAAACTTGATGATACGCAAACAGAACAGCTTACCTTTACTTTTCGAACCTCATTAGCTTGGAATTCTGGAGTGCAGTTGTGATGAATGATGCCAATACCACCCATTAACTTAATAAATAAAAATAGTGTAAGTATTCCTATTTGAGCCTTGGAGCAATTGGCAATATTTAACAGAGATAGTAGATCATAAATCAGCTTACTGCCATAGCAATTGCCATAGCTGACTCTGTGACCGTGTCCATGGGTGAGGAGATGAGAGGCGTCTTTAAAGTGATCTTCTTGGTCAGTGCTGATGTTAAATCCTGTGAGACAAATAATAGCAAGTGGTGACTGTTACCTTTAATCTTTTAATCCACCAGGGGGCAGACTGTACTAAAGCATCCACTGTAATGGTTTCTTGCTCAATAAATAAGAAGAGCCTAACCTTCAATTCCAGCACAACATACAGCCAATACTGAATGTACTGAAATTCTACATAAAATATTTGTACGAAAATGTAAATGATATGGTGTGAATAGTCACAATTAAAAATATTTGTAGAACTTTTCAGTTTCCCACAACACTGTAATCTGTTAGTGTGTCAATAACAGCATTCCTTGCACATGGGAAACCAGCTCTACCTCTGGGATGCCAAAAGCTTTAGCGCTTATCTGAGACAGACATAAACTATACAGTTGTGAACCGCTTTTCTCAAGTGTTTAGAGTGAAGCAAAAAGCAATATCCCAGCACTGCATCTCAATTCTAGGGGCACTCCACACTCACCTGCCAAATTCAACCGAGAGTTTGCAGAGCACACTAGAAACTTCACAACTCTATAGTATTTCAAACTACAGTCCCCTGTCTGGTTAATAGTATATGCCTATAGTATATACTAGTTATATTAATAGTTGTATTGTGGAGTAACTGCATGCATCAACATGAAACTGCACTGAAAGCAGTTACTGAAGCCAAAGTATTATGAAAAGTGGGAAAGGCTCACAATTGTGTAAAACCAGTAGTGGGGCCAACACTGTGCAGAGTCATTTAACCCATGACAACCAGAGGAGTCACACAAGCATCTAAACTGCAATGTGAGACTTCTGTGAGAAATTGGTACATTGCCCAAACAGGAATAAACCCAGGAAAGGAGACTAAAATCTAAAGACCAGCAGTCTGGAAAGTGGTAGCGCGCTGAAGCAGACATAGACGTAAACATTGGGGTTAGAAAGTAGTCAGTGGGTGACCACACTAGGCAGAAATAGCAAGGAAACAAGACAGCCTTTTTATAGAACATATACTTACAACTTTTAGTGTGCAAGAGATTGTAAGCAGTCAATCAGTCAGGTTTACTCACCACTTCATCAGAGGTAAAGTCAATAAAGCCAGGTAAAATCAGGAAGTCACTGAAAGACACAAATGTAAAGATGTTATTTGATACTTTGCATTAAGCATAGTAGTGAGTTTAAATGTTTAGACAAGCAGAGTGGTTTGTTTTCAACTGCTTTGTGAGTTGCTCATGGCTACTTCAATTGAAAAAGCTAAACTGAAAATAAGGATAGAACAAATAATTGAGAATTTGCTAAATTTATAATATCTAAAAAAAATTATACATGATTACCTCATTACTTATTTACCCCTGTCAATTAAGAAACAGTAAGTCTTTTGATATAAATACCCTCTTTATGTTTCTAAGAATACTACAGCTGAATACAGCATAGCAAATGCAGGTCTAAATAAACACAAAAGCGGGAGGATGAGGACACAGTGATTATGCTCTTGTTTTAAAACGTGTAGACTGTATATAAAAACAGCTGGTGAACGATGGTGGAGAGGCACTTTGTATGTCATAATACTAAATACAATTGTATTCAGCACATAAAGACATACAGTAGAACCCCTGCAACTGTAAAGAGTATAATGACAAGCTATGAAATGATTCACTGAATAAGAAACCAGAGAGTTGTTTTTTATAGAGTCTGAATGCCTACAAACGTCAGTATTGTGACACAAAGAACGTCTACAAACAGCTGCTGGCATTTAGCAACCACCACAAACCTCAGCTCTAACACACAAGACTACGCCTACTCGCTCAAGACTAGCGCTAGACTCGTGTTAAATGTACACTTTTGTTTCTTGTTGTGGTTCAAAGACTTCGAATGCCTTTCACCTGGCTGGTACAGCCACAGCTTTATTTGCCAGAGCTTTATTTGCCACACCCGGCTTCAAAGCATCTGGCGGTGGATTGATGGATCAACAGGTTTACCAAGGCAAATGTGAAATGTGCACCAACACTCTCACCGGGTGAAATTCAGAAGATTGTCATCACATCTGCTTTAAAATATTAACTTACACTAGACTACACAACTTTACACAGTCATTTATTCATGAAACCCATATGACACAGAGCTACAGAACACTCTCTTTACACTTATAAGTCTGTAAAGTCATGTTACTATTCTGTCCCCATCACTAAAGAAGCAGACACAAATCAGTGCAATCTAAAACGACCGCCTCCTTTTCACATTCACATGATTTCAATTGAGTCGTCATGTGCTGAACTTTTGCTTCCGTCACCGCGTACTTCATTATGGAGCAGTGACATTGCTCAGTGACACTTAGGATAATGTAAAATAGCTCGGAAAACAATAACAGGAATGTTATTTAATGAAGTGTAATAATCCACATACTTTAATATGTGAAGTAGTTTAAGGAACCAAGAGAGGGCATCTCAATTACAGTTTCACACAGTAACAATAAAGAGGCTGAACTGTACAGTGCAGTCCACCATTTATTGGCACCTATATAAATTTAGATGAGCAAATTATGTTTATTCTCAATTCCTTAATATTTTAGTGCACCACAGTGAGAATTGTGCATTGTTCGACCATGACTGTCTGATGCAGTTCTCATTAGTTGGGTCTTGGACCCAGAATGTCACACGTCACCAACGTCACAAAAAATAATTTAGAAGCGTTGCACGAAAAAAAGCCTCTTCTCTTGCCCAGACAAAAACTCTAGCGTCCTTAGTTTGCCAGAAATTAATAGAACTTCAAAATGGAACATTTTGGCAACAACGCCAACAGGTGGGTTTGGAACACACAATAAGACCATGTGCCTACAGTTATATATGTTGGTGGTGTTCAAGGATTTGATTTTTGTGTTAGTTTATTTAAATACATGGTCTTTGCTCAGTTACCATGGGTGCCAATAACTGTGGAGAGCACCGTGAAATAAGCACAATTCTAAGATGTGCTGTGTCCAACAACCATGAGAACTCACTGGTTGATATTACTCCATTTGTTAATAGATTAGGGTTCATAAAAAAATTATACTAAAAACAAGAGTGAGATTTTTTGCTAACATTTATGTCACGGGCCAATTAGTGTTATTAGTATTTTGTGTAAGGACAGTTGTTATACACAAGTCACTTCAGACACATTACTGGTTGGTTAGTGAAAGTTAATTAGGCAGTTGAGTTCAAACACTGGAAGCAAATTTCCTTCCTGTGACTATGATCAAGATAAACATTCCAACAAGCCACTTTACCATTAGCATTCATGCACAATGTTGGATTAAAGCCACTGCTACAATTCTTAAGATGAATAAATATCGAGAAGGACGTCAATTTGCTTCCTTCAAAAAATACTATTTTACATTACAGAAAATCAGCATGGTTTAGATTTTTGCAGATGCTGTTTTACTCACTTGAAGGTCAACCCATCTCCTTTAGAGCATAGCTCTTCAGCCGTATGACCATCGGAGACAACACACTGTTGGTCAGATCTGCTGGTTCAAAATGTGTTGGCCATTACAAAGCTGAACTTCATCACCACTATATACTGGTGAGGTTTTCTCTTTATTATTTGGTGACCTAACTGATCAGTTATTGTAAATTATTAGTAGATTAAAAAATTATATTTGTCATTTTTAGTGGAAAAAGGACTTACTTGTAGGTCAGTCCATCTCCAATAGAGAACAGCTGTTGTGCTGATAGTCCATCTTCAGGGACATACCCTGTCCCACCACTGATTAAGTAATCTGCCATGCTGTGGAATGATACAAAGTAGTCATTTTACTCAACAGTGCAACACACCTACTGGAAAATAATGATTAAAAGACAAGGAAGGATGTTTTGCAGAATACTCGAGTAATCATCAACTTCAGTGACCTTCTTACAGCAGTCACAAACACAGCAGCATCTTCACCCAGACTGAGGTAAGTGCGCATGCGTGACCGGCAGGAAAATAATATTCATGAAACACTGCCGTGATAAAACAGTAATCAATCTGTTGACAATATCAGGAGTGTAAATAGTGCATGATTTAGTTGTTTGCTATATTAGAAAGAATGGCCAGGATAGTAGGATTGTGAAAACAGCGTGTTTTGCACTTACAGTATGGTAAAGCAGCAAATCAGCAATAACAGTTACGTCAGCTGTGACCCACCGACACAAAAACGCATTTCTCTTTTCAATATTAGCGTGCCAATAACCCGTTTTTATCATTGGCCAAAACTGAGATAAGATCCTTGCATGAACCCTGTAAATATAGCATCAGCGCCGTGTCTGTTGACCTATATTAGCTGCCATCAAGGCGTTGCGTTCATCCAATCCATCCTCCCTCAGCCAACATCTGTCTAGGGTCCAGGGGTAACCACAGTGGTGTGGCACGCCTCAAGAAGCTTGTCTTCTCGAGGCATAAGCTACTCTTTTGGGCATGTATACAAATAGGTGTTCTAATATATCTTCTTACACAAAGCTTATCGCATCGACACTGCGTGTATTTGAAAGCGACACAAAACATTAACAGCTACACATAATGGAGTTGTAGTTGGACAAATGGATACAGGTTAGAAGAAGAGTTGTTTGCGGTGTTACTCATGAACTAGACAACTTAATGAGATACCGACCACTCTGGTCATGTGCTTTAGTGTGGACCAAAACTGCGGTCAATATCTTGACTGTCTATTTGATACGCGTGTATGGAGCTCATAACAAAAGCAGATGGGGACTCAAATACCACGTCCTCGTTAAACGCGTAGTAAGACATGTGCAAGTAACCGTTAGCATTAGCATTAGCAACTACATCGTAAAGCCTGAAAAAAGCACATCGCATCCACCAGGACAAACAGTCCCCGGTGTTTAAGTCTCGGTTCTTTTATCAAACACAACAAACCTCATAAGGTTAGGATTAGCATTTACCTTGTGCCTGTGGCTAGCTACCTCACTGAGAGCTGATGCCCACGTTGACTAGACAAGAACGAGTTCCCGGGGTAAGGGCAGTCAAACTAAAGTTAAACTGGCAACAACCGGCTGCAAATACCTCAAAAACCGCACGAGGTGTCAATGTGATCGCCGTGGCCCCAACTTGTTATGCTGGTCGCCAGTAGGCTATAGTGAGCGAGGGATGATTGCTGGTCGCCGTTAGTGGACAGTGCGCGCTGTGTGTTATGTACCAGCAGCAGCGTCACATCCCTTTTCCAAGAGGCGTGTTTAACCCTCCACAGCAAATGTCATTAAACACTTTTAGTGAAACTAGAAAGCACTCAAGGTAGAAAATGTCTCCTATATCCGCTAAAATAATCAGTTCTAAACAGAGCCTTCTGTGGGACTGGACACCCTCCAGAAAATAATGGAACTTCTTAATACAATGAGAAGTGATCAAAACCACACAAACAACAGTAATAGTCAAACAAAACAATGGAAAGCTGAAAAGGCAAAATGTTAAATGTCCACTATTTTGTATTTGGCCTGTAATTCACTGTAAGAGTTCATTTAAACAATATTAAGTCTGAGTTAATAATAAGCACCTAATTTTTTTGCTTCTGCATTGGGACATACTGGTCTTTATTGACACTAACAGCGGCTGTAATTCAAGCAGAGCTGTTGTGTATATTTGTTTGGTCTATAATTCATCAACACAGTTCTAACTGACTTTTATGTGCTGGTGTTTTTATAGCGTTGTGTTTATTAAAATGTCTTTTTTTGCATTAGACTAACAACATGACAGGCTGTCTCCTCAGCTGTGACACAGGAGGGATGGGGGAGAGGCATGGAAATTAAAATCACTTCTACCTTCCGCCATCCCTGACATTCCCTGAAAGTTTCATCCAAATCAGTTCAGTAGTTTTTTAGGTAAGTCACTTACAGACGCACAGACTCTAATGAAAACATTACTCCTGGGCCGAGGTAATAAACACAATCGTCATGTTCGAGCCTAAAGTCTATCAGTCGACAGAGCTACTCACCAGAACGGTAAGCTATGGTAAATGTTTTATTTATTTGTTAACCACTCTCAAATCAAAACAGCCAATAGAGTTCCCAATAAAAAACACATTATACTATATTCGATCTGTTTTTCCGTCTGTCTGTCTCAGTAAATGACTGAGACTAATCTGTTCACTCACAAGACACACAACAATGAATGAGTCAGCCTCTTTTGTCAGTAGCTTTTGCCCAGTTAAAATATTACTGTCAATAGTGATGCCTCAAAAAAGGTTTGGTGGATGTTTTCATCATTGTATGCCTCTAAACAGACTAACATTGAACATGAAACAAAAAGAGCTCTAAAGCTTGTTTTATGTTGATCTTTATAATGTGAGTTTGTCTGCCCTGGTCACTCGAGGATGTGTTTTTCAGACTGTGTGCATCTAATTAAATGTGGGCCAGTGCAGATATGGGCCAGTAGCCTAGTTCTGAGCTGTGGATTGATCCTTGTTCATGCTCCCGCCTACTGCACTCTTCTGCTCCAGTGATACAACAGAATTTATGGTCAATGTTTCACAAGCATTATTACACTTACACACGTTTGTGTTTTTAATGGTTCACATTGATTTGTGTGTGTGTCATTGAAAGCAAACCATAGGACCGAGGTCATTTGCAAACTGATGTGAACGTGTAAACTGATCCCACACAAATGCTTTCATTTACATGTAGCACATGCTTTGACTTTTGCAGACAGTGTGGGGATATTCCAATGCATGAAAAGCTATCTAACAATGTATCTGTTAAATTGAAATTAATCTAAAAAGTGTAATGATTGATCATTATTCTAAAACTTTTACCTCTCTGGGCCTAAACAAGCCTGGAAGCGGTTGGCACTGTATCTCCGTGCAGCACTTTCATGTCCATGTCCACGCAGAGCTTGTCCAACAAAGCTTTCTCCGTCGATGGGTAAAGCAGTGTGTCGAGGTTGAGTATCTCCAACAATTCTTCTGTAGTCTATATGTGTGGAGTCTTTCACTCCTGCTCCAAAATGCTCATGTCCATATCCTTCCATTGCCAGACCAAGGTCTCTACACTTCCAGTAGCGTAGCCTTGCTGTGCCACCTTCCAAACGTTATGCTGTTTTCAAATCAAATATGTGAAAATAATGAAATCCTTGAAGGCTCCATTAGCTTTAAAAACAGAGAATTATCCATGCACTGTTTTGACCAAAGTTTCAAGGTCTTTGCTCCAGCCAACTTCATGAGATATGGCACTGCATAAAGGTGCTGCCACATGGAGCAAAAGTGGGCCACCCTACTCCTCCAGGATGCACCTGCCTTCAAAAAGCCACAATCCACCTCTAGGCGTGTCATCAGAGGGCGTCACCTAGGAGATTCTCCCACTGAGAGGGTGTCGCCGTGGAAATGATGCCAACAGCAGGACGTCATCATCATCAAGAGGCCGCTGTATCCATGTTGGGAGCGTCTCAAGAAACTCAAAGGGTAAGGAGTACTGCACTCTACAGACTTAGACGCATAAAGCAGAGATGGCCTTAAGCATGTTTCTGTTGAGTTGAATAGCATGAGTGGTTCTGTCAAACTAAGTGCTCCATAAAGCTCTTGTGTATGGGTTAATCTAGCTTTATAGCCGTGGCAGCACAGCACTTTCACAAAGAGGATTTCAGATTTACAATGAACATGATTTTAAGACCACATACAGAACAACCACCACAATCAGTCGGGGCTGTTCAGTAAAAATATTACATTGCAGTGCCAAGTTCAAATTTCCACTTCACCTCAAGTTTTTAGTGTTTCACATTGTGCGTTAAATACATCTCATCTAAAATAGATTTGAATTGCCTTTTACACCCCCACATGTCTCTGCTTGCAAAGGGTTCACCTCCAGGTGACTGACTGTTTGTGACAGTTGGGGAGACGTTAAGATGGAAAATCCTCTTATCATGTCCTTTGAGTCTCCGGTAAGTTCCCCCCTTACAACTCACAACATCGTAAACACATGTTAATGGAAATCCCTCACCACACAATGATGGCAACTGAAGGATTATTTGTAAAATCATGTTTTTGATTAATGAGTTAACTTTAACCTTAACTCATTGGGCCTTTTGATTGATAGTATATCAATGGACTTGTTACTGTAATGTTTGAGTACTGTTGAAGTTGGTTAACAGCAAATGACGTACCACGTAATGTAAGAAATTAAAGCCTTAACGTTATGTCACATGCAAAAGGATCACACTCACATGCGTGTCCTCAGGTTGAGCATGCTCTCTTTTCTCATTCACTAACAGTTATCATAATGAACATCATGTGCACAGCAACGGGCTGAGACAAATCAGTCTCTAGCCATGTGTCTGTGTATGCTTTCATTATAGCCTAACAACTTAATGCAGCATTAGGTAAACTACACTTCAGGTGAATAGAGAAAAGAACTTAGTAAAATCAATCTGAAACTTTCCTGTATATTATTGACAGATAATATATGTTCTGTCATGTTCTCAATTATAAGACCACATAAGTCTACAATGCAGATTGATTAAATGTTATAGGCTAATATAAAGACTAGATTGGACAGCTGCCCTGTTCAGAGACCAAACTGGCCAAAAATCCCAAAATGGGGGTGAACTCTGGTGTATTCTGTTAATGACTTTTTTGTCTATACAAATTTACCAGTTTGATATATTAACTTACTCTAGGCTATATCTAAATTAGATTAACAAAAAATACATTTTCATCCCAAAATGTCACCAGGTTCTGAGTGTACAAGGCCAGTCAATAGGCCTAAATGTTAGGATATGTAAAATAGGGTCCGATTGTTCTAAATGTATAGCCTAGTTCTAAATGTATAGCCTAGTTCTAAATGTATAGCCTAGTTCTAAATGTATAGCCTAGTTCTACATGTATAGCCTAGTTCTAAATGTATAGCCTAGTTCTACATGTATAGCCTAGTTCTAAATGTATAGCCTAGTTCTAAATGTATAGCCTAGTTCTACATGTATAGCCTAGTTCTACATGTATAGCCTAGTTCTAAATGTATAG